>OX453086.1:9157523-9280422 GCA_949699795.1 Spicauda simplicius
TCGCCTCATATAAAAGTGTGCCGCAACCACAACCTACTATCGAAATGCAAGAAATGCTTCAGGCCATAAATAGGTGTGGCGGTGGTACTTCCACGGTCTAACTACACTGGCTACCATCTGGCTGATTAATTATTATATTAATGTTTATTTTTATACAAATGATATTGATTGTATGATTAATATTATAATATCTTGTTTCAGATAATTGGAGCTCTCATATCGTATTTAGTAACTTTTTTGCAATTGTCACAAAACATAAGCAAACGACTTAGTTATAGTTCTCAATAAAATCTATAAACTACTACCGTCCACGAAATATTATCAAATATTATCACTACATAGTATAAAACAAAGTCGCTTCCCGCTGTCTGTTCCTATGTATGCTTAGATCTTTAAAACTACGCTACGGATTTTAATGCAGTTTTTTTAAATAGAGTGATTCAAGAGTAAGGTTTTTATGTATAATATATGTATTATACATAAAAACCTTACTCTACCACTATGGTGGAGGAACACTGATAATTTTATTTTTTGACTTTAAGGTGGAACGTAGTTCGCCGGGTCAATTAGTCTTTTTAATATGCGGTTTTGTATTTATTTTTGCGCATATTTTGATTCAATGAGCCGTTCATCTTGTGGGTGCGAATAATACTCCGTCATTTTAGTTGTTACCCTAATATCGTTTTTGATTTAGTGTTTTTTTTTCTCGAGGGGAAACTTCATACCAGCGTAGCTGAGCTGTGTTACCTTAACGGTCTGACGCGCAATGGGTCCCGGGTTCGATACCCGCCAGACAGGTATCTGAATATTGATTTTAGATTCATATTCTGGGTCTGGGTGTTTGTGTGTTCGTCTTGTGTGTGTCCATGGTACTCACGACACGATAAAATCCTAGTGTAAGGCTATGACTGTAGAAAGCGTCAAAGCGTGTTCTGATTTTACCCTACATAATATGTATTAATATATTTTTAAAATCGAAATAAATTTTATTTGAGCCTCTTTAGTTCTTTAATTTATCCAATAATTTATCTGTGTCTAGCGTGAGGCCTGGTATCCACCAAAGCGGAGAGGAGAGAGACGAAAGGAGATGTACTGCAAAGCTGGCAGGTTATTTCCAAAGCGGAGAGGAGAGGTGTAGCGGAGAGGAGATTTGTATAGTAGAGGTGTAAGTGAGCTATGAGAAGACGATGAAAGGAAGACGTCATGTCTTTACAAAAGTTATATAGGAATTTTCTTGAGAAGAGGAATTAGAAGTTGAAAGAAACACAATTAATTCTTCAATATTTAAATTATCGACGGCAACATAGATTCTGGATCAAAAACCATATAAAATGTCATAAGCCATAATATAAATTTCTCATGTCGTCAACCCATTATTGTCCCACTGCTGGGCACGGGTCTTCTCTCAGAATGAGAGAGTTTAGGCCATAGTCCACCGCGCTGGCCAAGTGCGAATTGGTGGACTTCACACAGCTCCGAGAACTTTTTTTTTTAAAAGAACTCTCGGGTGTGTAGGTTTCCTCACGATGTTTCCCTTCACCGAAAAGCAGTGATTATTAATTTCTAATACGCACATCATTTTAGAAAAATCAGAGGTGCATGCCGGGGTTTGAACCTCGGGCCTCCCGATCGAGAAGGCAAGTTTCAACCATTAGGCTATCACTCCTTTTTTACTAGTAATTAGTGTATAAATCTCTTACAATATTGGTAAATACATAAAATTAAACAAAATACTGATATGCGCCGAAAATATATTATCTTTACCAAGACACTGATAAAATGATAAAATTCATTATAGTTTTACCAAAGTCGTCATAATATTGACATTACGATGACATGACAAAAATAAATCACTTCGGGAAAATCCATTAATTACTTGTGGCAATTAGGGGAGGTGGGGGTTTGTTGGAATCTCAATAAATTGCCAGGTGGTACAGTGTAGAGCAGTGGTAGTCTAATGCTTGCAACTTCCCAATCGTGAGGTCCAAGGTTGAAACCCAGCGCTTCAATGATTTTTCTAAAATTAGAAATTAATTATCAACGCTTTTCGATGAAGGAAAATATCGTGAAAACACACCCGAGAGTTATAGACGATACACGACTGCACGTCACTAGGGGATGCGCGGGCACAGAAGCGAGGTGCGGGGTACCGAACCGCTTTTGTTTCATGCGCCTAATTGTCGTGGTCACGTAATACAAACATAAGTACATAGCTCTAATAAATAATAGTTTAAAAAAACTAAAAAACACGCTTTTTATAGAAAACCGAACTAAAAATAGATAATAAATTTAAATGGATTTATATTTAAGAAAATATTGTTAAAAATTAAAAAAAAAAACCAAAAAAATATAAAAAAAAGCGTGGGGTACATGGTGTCAATGGTTATAAATATTTTATTGACAAATATGAGTTGAGTGATTATCATTTCGATAATATCTTAAAAAGCACCCCACGCTTTTTTTTGAATATTTTTTTTTTATTTACACTATTATTAATTTATATTCATTGAAATTTATTTTCTATTTTTTAGTTCGGTTTTCTATAACAAGCGTGTTTTTTAGTTTTTTTACTATTATTTATTTTCTACTTTTTAGTCAAATTAAAAAATAGAATAATTTTATCAAATTAGTGTATTGTCATCGGTCCTCAATAAATCTACAAAGTTTGAACGAAATCTGGCCGTTTAAAGTGGGTCAATATCGCGCCCAAAGAAGTCGGTTACAAACATACAAACAAACATACAGGTGAAGCTAATAAAAAGCTAATAAAAACATTACCCACCTTACGCAATATGTGGATTAATCTATTTTATTTGGAAATCCAAACAAGCAGATAATTAGTTGTTTATCAAAACATGATTTATAATCACAGTCATTTAAATACCAATGCGCAATGTTTCAGAAATGGGGAAAGATATTTTTTATTTAAATATATTGTATCTAATAATTCATCATGTTTATCTTTGGAAATCCCAATCAGATTTGTTTCTCACCAACATATAATTACATACTTCCGCCGATAAGCAAAAACTGCTTCAAACCAGATTCTGGGTATATGGACATGGATTCTATCTGACGTCAATCACAGATGCGTTGCTACTCCCGAGGACTATGATGGTCACCTCATATAAAAGTGTGCTGGCAACCACGCCCTTCCATCGAAACGCAAGAAATGCTTCACGCTAGAAAAAGGTGTGGCGGTCAAGGCCACACCTTTCACGGCCGAACTACACTGGTTCTACCTGTCGATGTGTGTATGGTGGATGCCGGTGTTCACTTACCATCAGATGGATTGCATGCTCATTTGCTGCTTCAAACAGAATCGCTGATAAAAAATGTGTGCGTGTACTAGCGTACACTCGTAAGAAGTGAAACTTCCTTATGACGTTATTTTTCAAAAAATAATTTACTATATGCAACTTTACAGAAATTGGTTAAATAAAGTTAAATTAGATAAAGTTTAATAAAAGGCTTTTAATAAACTTTATCTAATAATCTAATCTATAATAATCTATCTAATATCAAGCGTGGTAGGGATAAGAAAAAGATGGCGCGTAACGGAAAAAAAAGATGGCGCGTAACAGAAAAAGATGGCGCGTAACGAAAAAATGTTACACTAAATTTTTTTCCAACCCCGATAAGGAAGTTTCACTTCAAAAATAAAACGAACATGTCCTTGGTAACAAATATTTATAAGAGGTCATGTAAAAACGCCAGGTCAGGTCACATGCGGCCTTGTATCCAGGAGACGAAGGAGGTGACTCTTGCGAAGGCAGCGGGGAAACCTCGCTGGCAGCCTGCAGCCGCGCCGAATGACGTGATGCCAATCTGAAAAAAACAGGATAGTATCCCCTTCAAGCAGAATAATAATAAGGTAGTAATAGCCTAATGGTTGAAACTTACAACGTGGTAGAACCAGTGTAGTTCGACCGGGGAAGTACCACCGCCACACCTATTTCTAGCGTGAAGCATTTCTTGCGTTTCGATAGAAGGGTGTGGTTGCCGGCACACCTTCACATGAGGCGACTATCGTAGTCCTCGGGAGTAGCAACACGTCTGTGATTGACTTCAGATGTAACCCATGTTCTGTATGAAGTTGATTACAGATGTCCATGTGACCAATTACCGCCAGGTGTACTGCATGCTCATTTGTTACTTCTATCAGATAAAAAAATAGGTCTGTAGGTGGTTCTGAAGTCGAATCATTAAAGATTCACCATCGTCACCACGATCCATGCAACTCAGTCAAAGATAGGTAGAATGAAATGAAAAAGCGTTTGTGTGTTTTTATCAAACCACAATGAAAGTGAAAATTCTGCGAGCGATGGAGCATGTTGGTTTTGGGTGTTCTGATGGCCTACTGCAGCTGATTGTAATGTGACAACCATAAGATAGACCAATTTATTTTAATTTAATACTTTCGATACTTATATCCCCATGCTAGGTTTCTCGCCTTTGTCGTGGTAGCCAAACACACACACAAAGACGAATTTACAAACATCCAGACACAAAACAGAAATAGAAATTCATCTTTCTTATGTTTATCTGGCCGAGGATCGAACCCGAAACCCGCTGCGTGTCAGACCGGTATGGAGACCGCTCTGTCAAACGGGTCGTCAAATATTTTTTTGTTCTCAAAAAAATTTTACTTTAAAATCCGCTTATCGTTTGTTTTTTTTATCTTACTGAAGAAGCAAACGAGCATACAGTCCACCTGATGGTAAGTGGTCGCTGCCGTCCTTCGACATCTACATACAGAACATGTTCAATCTGAAGTTCCACCTGAAGTCAATCACAGATCCGTTGCTACTCCCGAGAACTCTGATGGTCACCTCATGTGAAAGTGAGCCGGCAACCACACCCTTCCGTCGAAACGCAAAAACTGCTTCATGCTAGAAATAGGTGTGGTGTACCACTACTTCCCTGGGCGAACTACTCTGGTTCTACCACCTAAAAAAAATATATTTAAAATCTTAAAGAGTTCTAACATCAATGAGAAATCTTACCAGAACTCTTTGTCCACTGCTGATGACGAGTGGACCACCGGAATCTCCTCCACAGGTGCTTCGGCCGTTAGCGCCGCTGGTGCAGAGGGTGGAAGCCAGGATATTATTGCCAAACGTCCTACGGCATTCATCGTTGGTGATCACCTGCAGGTTGACCTGTGCTAAGGCCTGGTTGGAAGAAATACCGGCAGCTGAAAGGAAAATCAATCAGGTTGATGAAACTTAGTATTTGGCTTTGTAGTTCAATTTGTTGGTGATAGCTGACCATACGGTAGCTCCTTTCCCGTATGGTCAACTATACTTATAACTAACTAACCTAACTTGGGACAAACGCTGGACATAACCCAGAGGGGGTTATGTCCAGCGTTTGTCCCAAAAGTCTAAGTAATGGATAATATGGTTTGTTTAATGGTTTCTCGAACTAAATCTCTGGTTATGCTTGTATTTAATAAAATAAAAGAATGGAATAGAGTTTTAGACATATGGACTAGAAGTAGTATACAAATAATTTCTAACCTAGATAAACAAATATGATACAGATTTGAAAGGTGATAGAACCAGTGTAGTTCGACCGGAGGTACCATCGCCACACCTATTTCTAGCGTGAAGCATTTCTTGCGTTTCGATAGAAGGGTGTGGTTGCCGGCACACTTTTGTCATGAGGCAACCATCATAGTCCTCGGGAGTAGCAACGCATCTGTGATTGACTTCAGATAAAACCCATGTTCTGCATGTAGTTGATTACAGATATACATATGGCAGTGACCACTTACCATCAGGTGGACTGCTCGTTTACCACTTCAGTCAGATAAAAAAAGACTAAATACACGAATACAAGGAAATAACCTAGTATTTATAATAGTAAAACTAAAGAAAATAATACATTGTTGGAGATGAATAAAAAAAAAATTAAATGTGTAAAAAAAAAAATACTGAATTTTATACCTGAGCAATTTTTTGTTTCACCAATCGTTTTTTTTTTGTTTTCTTGATAATTTATTGTTTTAAGACAAGTTACAATACTTACAATCGCTAGTTCTTCCAAAACCAATCGCAGTGGCGGACGCACCAACGAAGTTGTTGTTCATCTGACCACCAGATGGCAGGCTGATAGCGTTGATTGTATCTGCAATTACGATAATCATATAGCTACACCCGGTCGAACTACACTGGTTCTGCCACCTTCAAAATATATAAAAGTAATTAGTGTGTCATTATATAAAAGTAACAAACAAGCATGCTTTTTTTTTCGAGGGGGAAACCTTCCAAAGGTACCCGACGCCGTGGGAGCGACGCAGGGTTATGTGGGATTCTTACCGCACTAAAACCCCCCCGGTGGCCGTCCTCGGCGCTGAAAAGGAGGACTCCGGGATCTCGAAACGACTTCAACCGGAATCCTCCGAGCGCGCTGCCCCATCGGGCTCCTTCCAGATGGGCGGCTGGGCCTACCGCTCCGTCTAGTCTTTACGACGGTATGCGACCACACATACCGCCGTCCTTCCCGGGATTGCCTGACCGAACGGTTCGAGCTCCCACACTAGCCGTCTGCAACCCCGGAAGCCCCTTTTAGTCGCCTCTTACGACAGGCAGGGGACACCGTAGCCCTATTCTGACCCCGAGGCTGCAGGGACGGATATCTAATCATAATCAACCATCAAGTATAGGTGGCAGAATCAGTGAAGTTCACCAGAGAAAGTACCACCGCCACACCTATTTCTAGCGTGAAGCAGTTTTTGCGTTGCGATGGAAGGGTGTGGTTGCCGGCACACTTTTATATGAAGCGACTATCAGTCTTCGGAATTAGCAACGCATCTGTGATTGACTTCAGATAGAAACCCATGTTCTATATAAAGTTGCTTACAGATGTCGCAGAGCGGCAGTGACCACTTACCATCAGGTGGACTGCATGCTCGTTTGCTACGTATAAAAAAATCAATCGTATAAAAAAGAGATAATCAGTTTTACTGGATCATTGCCGCAGATGTTTTGCTGAGCCTGAAAAATAAGTTGGAACTTATCGAATAAGTAGGTTTCCTTTGCCATGCCCTTCAGACCAGAAATTTGCAATGTTTAAAGTATTCACATCGTCACATTATTGTCCCACTGATGGTCACGGGTCTCCTCTCAGAATGAGAGAGTTTAGGCCATAGTCCACCGCGCTGGCCAACTGTGAATTGGTGGACTTTACACACCTCCGAGAACTTTTTTTAAAGAACTCTCGGGTGTGTAGGTTTCCTCGCAATGTTTTCCTTCACCGAAAAGCAGTGATAATTAATTTCTAATACGCACATAAATCAATCACAGGACCGGTTGTAGTGGCGCCATTTGGTGGAGGCCTACGTTCAGCAGTGGACATCAAAAGGCTGATGGATAGGTGGATAACATAAATCAATAGTGCCTGGTTTGAAACCTCAGACCTCTAGATACAAATCTAAAACTTTAAATTTCCAAGATTAAGAGGAAGGGAAAAAGGCGTGATACGACGTTCGCTCTGTCTCACTTTTTCTCTCAATCTTTCTCACTCGCTTGCTCCCTACTCTCACTCCACGGCTAGTTGCTCATGCTACGTTCGCCCTGTCTTACTCTCTCTCAATCGGTCTCGATCACTCTCTCACTCTTTTCCGACACTTCCGTTGCATACCGGCGTGACGTTTCATCTGTAAATTTTTTATCCTCATGCGCCTAAAGAAGTTTCACTTCAAAAACTTCACCAGAACTTACTGCTAAACTCCACTCTGCTGATGCTGATAACCGCAACGTCATTCGCCAAGGTGTTAGTGTTGTAGCTTCCATGGACCTGCACCTGGCTGGTGTTGATTCGAGTACCGCCAGAGTACAGACGCACGGAACCCAAGACCACGGTGAACTGCCGGGCTTGGCTCCGTCCGTCGCGCCAGCAATGCGCTGCGGTGACTGCTCGGGTGTTGGACAGGAGTGAGGAGCCGCATACTGATTTGCTGCCGGAGGTCAGGGTGATGTCCAGCCCACCCTGGATTATACAATACAATACAAACAACTTTATTGTACACCAAAATCAAATATAAGAACCTCGTCAACCCATTATTGTCCCACTGCTGGGCACGGGTCTTCTCTCGGAATGAGAGAGTTTAGGCCATAGTCCACCACGCTGGCCAAGAGCGAATTGGTGGACTTCACACACCTCCGAGAACTTTTTTTTTTTTTAAAGAACTCTCGGGTGTGTAGGTTTCCTCACGATGTTTTCCTTCACCGAAAAGCAGTGATAATTAATGTATAATACGCACATAAATCAGTGGTGCGTGCCTGGGTTTGAACCTCGGACCTCCCGATCGAGAGGGCAAGTTTTAACCATTAGGCTATCACTGCTCATAGGCTATCACTGCTCATATATAAGAACAAGAATATAAGAACAACAAATAGTAAACGACACTTAAAGAACAAGAGGAGGTCTTATCACTAAAATAGCGATCTCTTCCAGACAACCTTAGTGCGGTTGAAGGAAATATTAAGGATTTTAGTAAAAGATTTTTATTTTTCAAGGTAGTAGAACCAGTATAGTTCGACCGGGGAATTACAACCGCCACATATTTCTAGCGTGAAGCATTTCTTGCGTTTCGATGAAAGGGTGTGGTTGCCGGCACACTTTCACATGAGACGATCATCATAGTCCTCGGGAGTAGCAACTCATCTGTGATTGACGGAACCCATGTTCTGTATGAAGTTGCTTACAGATGTCGCAGGGCGGCAGTGACCACTTACCATCAGGTGGACTGCATGCTCGTTTGCTACTTCAGTCAGATAAAAAAATATTGTAAGATGGAAGTAGACATTAGAATGCAGACCACCTGTAGGTTGGCAACTGCCGGCTGTGGGCGACAAAATTGTAAACAACTTCATACAGCATAAAAGTTCAATGCTTGTCGGCGACTCATCTAATTAGATTAAGTTCCCTTATGTACGATAAGAATAAGATTGTATTATGAATAACCTTTTACGAATTATGTTACGAATTTAGTTAAGAGAAATGTTTTTGAAGTGTTCATTACGATAGGATCACAATAGACGTAAGCTATGATTATAACACGATATGAAAGAGATGCAAGATGTAAATAGAGATAGAGAATAGGTTTAAGAAAATTGTATGGAAGTATTATGTAAATCATATGTTTGTTATAATTTTTGATAATTCTAATTAAGTTGTATTGTTATAATTAGTGTAGATCGATAGGTTAAGAATTCCTCTACATTTTTATGTACAATAGATAAGGATAAGGTTTAGAGCTTAGGATTTATTAAGGAAAATAAGTGTAGGATAAGACAAAATTGCTATGTTTTTACGATGTTTTTTTATGAATAACTTTTTTGTCTCTTTAGATATAAGAATAAGAATTGTATGACTTTGTAGATCTTTTTAAGACGAATCTATTGATGTATGACACATGAATGTAAGACTTTGGGAAACAATAAAGATCTAGCCGGACATGGGTCAGCCAAAGTGAAAATTAGATCGAAATATTGGGCAATAGGGGCTTAGAGCCGTGCGGCTCTCTTTAAGGTAATGCCGAAGGGCAGCGGACCAGGCGGGTTTTTAGCTGCGAACATGGCCTCCAGAGAGAAGCAATACGAAGAAGAAAAAGAAGAAAGAAGACTCTGAAGAAGAAAGAAGACTCTGAAGACTCAAGACTGAAGATTGAAGACTGGAAACTCTGCAGGACGGAAGGACCTTCTGCAGCAGGAAGAAAGAAGATTCTCCGCGAAAGAAGAGCGAAGAATATTAGGGCTAGGCAAGGGGGATTAGGGCTAGGCTTTGGCTGGTCCACTACGGCTTAAACAGATAACGTCATTCTTGTTTCTTTTAAAAACGTCTCCCCCCGCACCTACCCCCCGCACCCTCTACATCGACGCAGGAAGAGAACGGCGCAACTCCCCGACGCGAAGTACACACACGAGCGGGCTTCCGGCGCCGGACGAGCGAAAGTCCGTCCGTATCAACATCACGCCCGCACCCCTCCGTCGCGGTAAGAGCCGTCGGTGAGGACGCGCTTTAGCCGACGGACGCGCCTGCGCACTCACGACAACGCACGTGGGGCGCACGGCACGCACGCCCCGCGACATCTGCTGGTCCTTCGAGCCGGATCTTCGTGTATTTCGTCGAGACATCAGGTTACTGACGTCGTCATGCCTGTCACCAGGAGCCAGAGGGGTACCTCGCCGCCGAACCAGTCGACTGCGCCCCGTGCTGAAGAAGAGGCACAAGGGACAACTGACTCTTCGGGAACGTCGGGAACCTCGGGCACAACTACAGAGGGAACGCTAACTACGTACGAGTCAAGAGTTACTACAGAGACGGAAGTTGCTGCTCCTGCTGCTCCAGCTGCTGCAACGACAGCACCTGCAGCAAAGAAGAAGACTCGCTTCGTCGTGTCCACGGGACGTCGGGAACGGGAAGCCAAGCTGGAATTGGCGCGCCGACAACTAGACGAAGCGAAGGCAGCAGCGGAACTCGCCCGGGCCCAATGGGAGTTGGCCCAGGTGGAAGATGAAGAGTCCGAAGTTGAAGAAGAGAATCCCGCATGGGACACCAATGTCCAGACATGGGTGCAGTCGACGGTCGGTCGGATGTCCGAAGAGGTACGTCGGGGGGAGGTGCCCAAGGAGGGGCACCAGCCAGGCACGTCCAAGGAGGGGCGCGCCATCCAACCTCCAATTGCCGCCGTCAAGCCAGAGGATCAAGAGGAACCTTCAACGAACGGGACCAAGGATTTAGCGGAGGCCATCATCAAGGCAATCAGCGCGGCGCCAAGGAGTGCGCCGAGCTACGTGCACGAGTTGCCGGACTTCGACGGGAGGAGCGAAGAGTGGATCGCCTTCAGGACTGTATATGAAGATACTGCGCCTATGTTTACAGATGCTCTCAACATGGCGCGGCTGCGGCGGTCCATCAAGGGTGCGGCACGGGAGGCGGTGAAGAGTCTCCTGTATTCGGAGTGCCCACCGGAAGAAGTATTGGAAGCCCTTCGTCGGAGGTTCGGGAGACCAGAAGCCCTGATCCTGATGGAGTTGGAGAAGGTGAAGAACCTGCCACGCATCACGGAAGGTGCGCGCGACGTCTGCGTGTTTGCCAGCCGGGTGAACAACACTGTCGCGACAATTCGGGGGCTTCGAAGACCGCAGTACCTACACTCGCCGGAGATGGTGAAGACCATCGTGGACAAGATGCCGGCGGTGCTGCGCTACCGGTGGTACGACTATGCCGCCGACAAGGAAGATGAAGATCCAGACCTGGTGCTAATGATGAAGTTTCTCAACAGGGAAGCGGACCGGTGTGGACCCTACGCGACGCAGGAGACTGTGCACCAGAGGCAGCCTCCCCGGCGTCAATTCGCACACACCACGTCTGATCGGGTCGAAGAAGAACGGAAGACCTCCTGTCCACATTGCCAGAACGAGCATCACCTCCACGAGTGCCGCAAGTTTTTGCAACTACCGGTAAGAGAAAGGTGGGACGTCGCTAAGAAGTCACGGATGTGTTACAGGTGTCTGCAAGGGCGGCATCAGAAGGAGACATGTCGGCGTCCTCCCTGCAAGGTGTGCAACCGGTGGCACCACTTCGTGCTTCACGAGCAACGGGGGCCCAGCCCGAAGCGCGAAGAGAAGAAAGAAGTTGCCAACAACGTGATGCTCCCGGTGAATGCGGCAAGGACAGGAAGGGCGTATCTGAAGATGGTTCCAGTCGAGTTGTACGGGCCAAGGGGGGCTGCCAAGGTGCTGGCGCTGCTGGACGAGGGTTCGACGGTCACGCTGCTCGACGCGGCGGTCGCGCGGCGAATTGGACTCAAGGGACCCATGGAGGCGCTCACCCTAGAAACCGTTGGAGGAAGAACCATCACCAAGGAAGACTCCATGAAATTGAACATGAAGATTAAAGGGATGCACCAGGCAAAGAAGAGGACCATCTCTGGGGCGCGTACGATAGATGACATATGCCTGACGCCTCAGAGGCTGGATAAGAAGAGGATCGAAGAATGCGCTCACCTCAAGTCGATGGCTGACCAGTTATATTATGAAGAGGAATCACCCAAGCTACTGATTGGACAAGATAACTGGGAGCTCATCGTGTCCAGAGCCACGCGCAAGGGGAAGCGGGGTCAACCCGTAGCATCGCTGACCTACCTAGGGTGGGTGCTACATGGGTCCGATGGAGCAGCATCGAGGCCTGTGAACTTCGCAACCTGCGCACATGTGACTTCAAAAGAAGAAGAATTGGAACGGGTCATCAAGGACCACTTCGCCGTGGAGTCGTTGGGGATTCAGCCGCGTCGACCGACCACGGACATTGAAGAAAGGGCTCTGGCAATATTGGAGAAGACTACGAAGAGGTTGGACAATGGGCGCTTCGAGACCGGCTTAATATGGAAGAATGAAAATGGAAGAATGCCGGACAATTATGGACAAGCCGAAAACCGATTGAAGAATATTGAGAAGAAGTTGGATAGGGATGCGGCACTTAAGCAGGAATACGAATGTCAAGTGAAGAATCTTCTCAACAGTGGATACGCCGAGGAAGTTCAACATGAGTCCACATCGGAGAAGAAATGGTACCTGCCTCACTTCGCCGTCACGCACCCTACCAAAAAGAAGATAAGATTGGTGTTCGATGCTGCCGCGAGGTATCAAGGAAGGAGCCTCAACGACGAGCTGCTGCCGGGACCAGATCTGCTGCAGTCGTTATTTGGAGTACTACTGCGGTTCCGTCAGAAGCCTATTGCTGTGGTAGCTGACATCAAAGAAATGTTTCTTCAAGTGAAGATAAGGGAAGAGGATCGAGACAGTCTTCGGTTTCTATGGAGAGGAAGCCAGCGGAGTGGGACGCCGAAGGAATATAGGATGACTTCAGTGATCTTCGGCGCCGCGTGTTCTCCGAGTGCTGCTATCTTCGTGAAGAACAAGAATGCGACCGAACATAAGGAAGAATACCCCGAAGCAGCAAGAGCGATTGAACGCAATCACTACATGGACGATTACCTGCACAGCTTCGGGACGGAAGAAGAAGCGGTCAAGATAGCCAGCGAAGTGGATCTGATCCATAGGAAGGCCGGGTTCGAGTTAAGGGGTTGGGCATCAAACCATGAAGAAGTATTAAGGAAACTCACTCCAGAGGGGAACAACGAAGAGATTGAATTAGGAACCAAAGAAGAGAAAACATTGGGTCTACGGTGGTTCACTGGGGGCGACAAGATAGGGTTCAGGACGTGTCTTCGCAACGTGGAAGAAGAGGTCGTCGAGAGGAAGAGGATTCCCACCAAGAGAGAAGTCACAAGCGCCGTGATGTCAACATTCGACCCACTGGGGCTAGCAACGCCGGTGCTCATCCAAGGGAAGAAGCTTATCCAAAGCATCTGGAGGAGCGGTGTCGGATGGGACGACCACATCACGGCGGAGGACAACAAGATTTGGGAAGACTACTTGGACGACCTGCAGTTGCTGAAAGATCTTCGGGTGCCAAGGTGCGTCGCGCAGTCCAACACCGAGGGGGAGCTTCACGTGTTCGTCGACGCGAGTGAAGAAGCATATGCCTGCGCGATCTACTTGAGGCAACGCAACGAGGAAGGTGGTCATCGGGTGGTGCTCCTAGCAGGAAAGGCGAGGGTCACACCATTGAAGCCGGTGTCCATCCCAAGATTGGAGCTGCAAGCTGCGTTGCTGGGATCCAGGATGGCGCGATCGATTGAAGAGGAGCTGGACATCGCCATCACAAGGAAGACATATTGGAGCGACTCCAGCACGGTACTATCCTGGATCAAGTCAGACCCAAGAACTTTCAAGCCTTTTGTTGCACACAGGTTGGCAGAGATCGAGGACACGACGAAGCCGCAAGAGTGGCGCTGGGTGCCAACGGCCCAGAACCCAGCTGACGACGCAACGAGGGGCGTGCCCAAGGACTTCGAGAGCGGACACCGGTGGTTCAACGGACCTGCGTTCCTGGCACTCGACGAGGAAGATTGGCCACAGCCGCGCACCTTCAAGGCGGGGCCCACGGGAGAGGAGAAGGAACGAGCGACTGTGGGGGCAACGAAGCCCGTCGACCGGCATCCAACTCCAAACCCGGTCAAGTTCTCCAAGTGGACTCGACTGGTGAGGGCGACCGCAAGGGTGTTGCAGTTCATCGACCTGTGCCGAAAAAGGAAGCAAGTGGTCAACGTGTCCCGCAAGTCCGAGCGTCAAGATCCTACATGGAGAAGGATCAAGAAGAAGAACAAGATGAAAACGAAGCCCGTGAACAAAGAGACCCAAGAAAGAAGATTCATTCCCCTCGAACCCGGACACATAAGAGAAGCCGAAAGAATCCTCATACGAAGAAGCCAAGAAGAGAGCTTCCAAGAAGAAGTACGCTGCGTCAAGAAGGAAAGGCCATTCGAGAAGAATAGCAAGTTAAAGAAGTTGGACGTCGTTATGGAAGATGGCATACTACGTCTCCGAGGAAGAATCGACGCAGCTGTACACACTCGGCAAGATAAGAGACCCGTGGTGCTGGATAGCAAGCATCACGTCACCAGGCTGCTCATCGCGTATTACCACGAGAAGTTCAACCACGGTAACCACGCGACGGTGATCAACGAGTTAAGGCAGCGCTTCTGGATCCTGGGACTACGATCTGCGGTGAAGTCGACGGTTCATCGGTGTCAGTGGTGCAGAGTGTACCGAGGGACGCCGCAGCTTCAGCCGGTGGGGAACCTCCCGCTGGAACGGCTGCAACACGGAGAACCGCCGTTCACATGCACCGCGGTGGACTACTTCGGGCCCATGAGCGTCACAGTCGGCAGGCGCCATGAGAAGAGGTGGGGCGCTTTATTCACGTGCCTCACGACAAGGGCGGTCCACGTAGAAGTAGCAGCATCACTATCAACGGACTCCATGATCCTAGCGCTCAGAAGGATGGCGGCGAGAAGAGGGATGCCGAAGACGATCTTCAGCGACAACGGCACCAACTTCGTGGGGGCCAACAAGGAGTTGCAAGAAGCCCTCGCCGACCTCAACAAGGAAGAGATGGTCACCACGGCGGAGAAGATGAGCATCAGGTGGAAGTTCATACCACCTGGGGCTCCGAACATGGGGGGTGCGTGGGAACGCCTGGTCCGGTCAGTCAAAACGGCCCTGGCAGTCACCCTCAAGGAGCGACACCCCAAAGAAGAAGTCCTGCACACTCTGCTGTTGGAAGCGGAGCACCTGGTAAATTCAAGACCTCTCATCGAAGCCGACGAAGATACGGAAGAAGGGGCCCTCACTCCCAATCATTTCCTCATTGGGAGGTCCTGTGGCACAAGATTGGGAATATTCACCGACGAAGATCTCACCGGCCAGCGGACATGGAAGACGGCGCAGCGACTAGCCGACCACTTCTGGAGCAGATGGGTGAAAGAGTACCTTCCTACTCTGATCCCGAGAAGAGTCGACGCAAGAGCTGCCAAGAGAGACCTGCAGTGTGGGGATACGGTCCTCATAGTGGACGCCACGCTGCCGCGAGGAGTCTGGCCAAGGGGTGAGGTGGTCCGAACCTATCCTGGACCCGACGGGCGCACCAGAGTGCTGGAGGTGCGCACGGCAGGGGGCGTCCTGAAACGTCCCAGCTCCAAGGTGGTGCTACTGGTTCCGGCGCAACGCGACGAGGAGCGAGCAGCCGTCGAGCCGAGCAGCGGGTCGGCGGACAGCGAGCCAGACTGCGGGGAGGCGGTCATCGCATCGGGCCAGCAGCACGGAGTCGCCGGGTCAGGAGTTGGTGCTACGCACGAGGGGGAGGATGTCGGCGACTCATCTAATTAGATTAAGTTCCCTTATGTACGATAAGAATAAGATTGTATTATGAATAACCTTTTACGAATTATGTTACGAATTTAGTTAAGAGAAATGTTTTTGAAGTGTTCATTACGATAGGATCACAATAGACGTAAGCTATGATTATAACACGATATGAAAGAGATGCAAGATGTAAATAGAGATAGAGAATAGGTTTAAGAAAATTGTATGGAAGTATTATGTAAATCATATGTTTGTTATAATTTTTGATAATTCTAATTAAGTTGTATTGTTATAATTAGTGTAGATCGATAGGTTAAGAATTCCTCTACATTTTTATGTACAATAGATAAGGATAAGGTTTAGAGCTTAGGATTTATTAAGGAAAATAAGTGTAGGATAAGACAAAATTGCTATGTTTTTACGATGTTTTTTATGAATAACTTTTTTGTCTCTTTAGATATAAGAATAAGAATTGTATGACTTTGTAGATCTTTTTAAGACGAATCTATTGATGTATGACACATGAATGTAAGACTTTGGGAAACAATAAAGATCTAGCCGGACATGGGTCAGCCAAAGTGAAAATTAGATCGAAATATTGGGCAATAGGGGCTTAGAGCCGTGCGGCTCTCTTTAAGGTAATGCCGAAGGGCAGCGGACCAGGCGGGTTTTTAGCTGCGAACATTTATCGACTAGCTAAAGAGCAGTGATAGCTTAATGGTTGAAACTTGCCCTCTCGATCGGGAGGTCCGAGGTTCAAACCCACGCACCACTGATTTATGTGCGTATTAGAAATTAATTATCACTGCTTTTCGGTGAAGAAAAACATCGTGAAGAAACCTACACACCTGAGAGTTCTTAAAAAATCTCGGAGGTGTGTGAAGTCTACCAATTTGCACTTGGCCAGCGCGGCGGACTATGGCCTAAACTCTCTCATTCTGAGAGAAAACCCGTAGCCAGCAGTGGACCAATAAAGGGTTTATGAGAAAAGAAAATTTTTAAAACATACCGCGCATCTCGTATGCCACGGAAATTCATTGTTTGCTCAAAAGGATTGCAGTGTAATTAAAGGATCGCAGTGCCTTGGATACCTTGGATCACAGTGTCTTGGATTGCAGTGCTTTGGATTGCAGTGTTCTTGGAGTGCAGTGCCACCGGGTTTAACTGGGAACGGATTGGAAGATTACCATCTACCGCCATCCAGTGGAACATCGGAAGGTAAGCCCCGAGTACCTCTCTTTCCAACCTTTTCTGCCTACCCTCCGCCAACTTCATTTCCGGGAGCGAACGAGATAGCACCATCGTGTGCCTCTGCTCACTCGTCCCCTTTTCTGAGAAAAGGGTAGAGTGCCGGAGAAACCCGCGCGTCACAAACTTTCCGTCGTCCGTCGCTGGCACCACTCGCTGGGCTTTGCACCAGCGCAATCAACCCGGTGGGGGATGGCCGCGCGGCGACTGAAGAAGAAGGAGGAAGAGGAGATGCGTCGGGCCTCCGGCGCTCCCCAACCCTCGACTAGCAGGGACGAGGGTAGGCGCGTGATGGTGCGTGACTTGTTCGCGCCCCGGAATGTCCTGCCACCACCTGCGGAGGAGCCCCTACACTCCATGTTTGTTTATGGGGGTAGGCCAAGGGGTACTCGGCGAGGCGTACCCAAGGAAGTGTTTCCACATCCTCAGGAGCAGCCAGCTGAATCCCAGGTAAACCCGGCGGTAGAACTCGAACCTGCTGCCGAAGAAGGAGCACTGCAAGGCGGGGACATGCCCGAATTGGACACTGGACCCGAGGATCCGCTGCCGCTCCCAAGCGTTGTAACGTCTGCACCCCAACTGTCACCACCAAGGAGGGCGAGTAAAATCCCTAGACGGGTCTCGCCCTCCGACGCGACCTTAGAACGCCCCGCGAAGGTGCAGACGTTGGCCGCCAGAAAGGCAGCCTCAAAAGAGTCCTCCTCAGAATACGAGGACAGTGTGGAGGAGCAGGTGTCCGGGGTAGAAGCTGATGCTGCTGTGTCGGAAGGCCCGGTAAGACATAGGGTTCCCCCGCGATCCCCCTCCCCCTCCCTTCCGCCCACGAGGGCAACCTCCGTCGAGGCCGGCCTCGACTCGACCTCGTATGTAGGTATCGCATCGAGTGAGTCACCGTCCGGCCGGCCGGAGGAAACCGCGACCCAATCCCATCCCGCCCAGCCCCCCACCCCTCCCTCCCAGGACGTACGAATCAGTACAGTTAGGGACAGGGTTAGTGGCGACCCAGTCTCACCTCATAGAGTGAGGCAGGGTCTCTCTTATGCTGAGGCAATGGCAACACAAGCACCTCAGCGTGCATCACCCCAAACAATCCCGGCTGCTGTAACAGCGCCGAGCTCATCCGTCGTTGGTGGGCCCTCCCAAGGGCCTCAAGGCGGCGACAGGACCAAGGGCTACCCCCCCATAGTGGTGGAGCGCATGCCCAACTGGCCGCAGCACTTCGAGGTGCTGCACGCCCGATTGGGTCGCGCGCCGAGCGCGCGACCGTATGGAAGGGGGATTCGATTCCTCCCCCAGACTCCTGAAGAGTACAGGGTAGTTCAGGCGTACCTGACCGCCCTGTCGGAAACAGAACCGGACCTCTCCTGGTTTTGTTATTCTCCACGGGAGAGCCGACCCACTAAAGTGGCTGTACGGGGGCTCCCGGGGGATACAAATCCGGAGAGGGTGTGCGGGGCGCTCAGGGCGTTAGGATTCCCTGTACGCTTCGCGACATACATCCCACCCAAAAAGGGACGCCCGGGATGTACCTTCCATGTGCAGCTGGACCACATGGAGCAGGAGCAGCTCGCTAGCCTTTACAGGGTGAACGAGCTGCTATTTATGCCTGGAGTAGTTGTGGAGGCGTGGAGGGGCCGCGACGGCTTGGCACAGTGTCACCGCTGCCAAGGCTTCGGCCACGCCTCTTACAACTGCTTCCGGCGCACCAAGTGCGTCCGGTGCGCAGGGACGCATGCAGCCCGGGACTGCCCACTCCCGCGGGACGCTCTACCACGCTGCGCCAACTGCCAGGGGGCACACAAGGCCAATGATAGGCAATGTGCGTTCCTCAGGCGGGTGGCGCGGTATAGGAACGTCTCGCTTCACCCACCAATCCCCGGCACCCGACCAGTTCCGAGTGCCGTCCCACCTCGTCCTACCCCCCCGACCATAAGTCGCGCGGCATCCACCGCTAGGGGAAACCAGGTGAGGTTTGTGGAGGAGTACGCGACCACTGCCGGTGCCTCTCTAATGGCTCCGGCACGGAACCCGGCCGAAGCGAAGCGAGAAAAGCAACGCAGACGCCGGCAACTGCTGCGACAGCGTAGAGCGGCTCGGCGGGTACCCCTCGCTGAGTCGACTCCTCAGCCGATGGAGCAACAAACATCAGCTCCAGAGACGCATCCGGCAGTGGAAGCGACCCCCACCGCTTCGGAAGCGCCGGCTCGGACGCGGGCAACCCCTGCGGCCGCGCCGAGGCAACCGAAGCGTAAAACCGGTAAGAGGAAACCCTCCCGAACCCTTCCCGCGGCCCAACCTGTCGCCGAGGAGGGCACAAGCCGGGAGCCGCAGAGGCGGTTGACGACCGAGGTTCCGCAAGAACCCCCGACCCCCCGCCCCCGCAGTTCCCTTACTCCTACCCCCGTCGTGCGGCCCTTTCGGGCCCTCGGGCTGGACACGCCCGCTGAGGTGCTTGTCACCGCCGCAGAGGCAATCAGCGAGGTCGTGGCCCAGCACCCGGACCTTATTGAGGCCGTACGGAGAATCCTTACCGACCTCCTCGGGGTACAGTGCGGCGTCCCTTCGGGTGCTGTACTGGAACCCGGGAGGCGTTAAATCCCATATGCATGCGCTGCGTGGTCTCGTACGGGAGCAAGACATTCATGTAGTGCTCCTGGGCGAGACCAAGCTGCGAGCGGACCTCGATTTTAGACTGCCTAACTATCATGTATATAGGCGCGATGAAGTATCGCCGGCTGGCATGGCCTATAGAGGCACCGCGGTCGCGGTACGGAGCGACCTTATACATGAGGAGTTGTCCCACCCGCCATTCGCGCATACTCGCTCCATCGGGGCAGTGGTGAGAGTGGCGGGAAGGGACCTGCGGATCTATGCGGCTTACCGCCCGCCAGGGCCCCTCTTTGACCCGCAGGACATCAGTACCATCATGGATGGTGATACCCCGACCTTAGTGGCTGGCGACCTCAACGCCAAACATTTGGCGTGGGGATCCAGAGTCGTCAACCCAGCGGGACGGAGGTTGTACGAAGACGCCGAGGCAAAGGGATATGAGGTACAGGGACCCGAGGCACCCACCCATATCCCCTCGGCCGAGTCACACCAACCAGATGTCCTAGACATAGTACTCCACAGGAATCTCCCGTGTCCAGTCCATGTGGAGGTGCTGTATGAACTGGACACACCGCACCTCCCCATTTTAGCCGTCCTTGGCCTCGGGGCGGCGTGTATCGAACCCCCCAGGCTCCGCAGCAAGACGGACTGGGATAAGTTCAATAATTTAATTACCAACATTAAGTTCAGCGGCGCGCTCTCCTCCGTAGAGGGGGTCGAAGCCGCATCCGAGGTGGTTCAAACCTCTATTAAATTAGCCTTGGCGGCTTCGACCACACAGCACCCTGTGGAGGCGCGCCGCTATAATACACCGATCCCAGTCCGTCTTAGCGACATGCTCGCTAAGAAACGCAGGCTGCGCGAGCTCTGGGCGCGAACACGGTGCCCCCGGGTCAAGCGCGAGCTTAACGCTTTGGCGGAGCGGTTGTCTGCTGAGATGGCGGAGTTGCGAGGGACCACCTGGGAGACGCGAGTCGACCAGGCTGGTGAGTCGCAAACGTCGCTCCATCATCTGAGCAGACAGCTGACCCGATCCAAGTTGCCAACCTCCCCTCTCCTAGATGGCGAGGGGAGGAGGGTAACTTCAGCGAAGGACCGCGCGGAGATCCTTGCGGAGTACATGGAAGAGCAATTCTCGCCTCATCCAGCAGCACCGTCTGTCTCCGACCACCACGAGCACGTGGAGCGCGGAGTAGGGGAGTTCCTTAGTGGCCCGACACCGGCACTCGAAGGGATAGAGTTTATCTCTCCCACGGAGGTAAGGAAGGCGGTCATGCGTCTACCCAGACGCAAGGCTCCAGGTCACGACGGAATCCCCAACGCGGCGCTAAGCATGCTCCCGAGGAGGGCCTTGGTCGCAGTGACCAGGCTCTTCAATGGAATCCTGCGCACAGGTCACTTCCCGACCATCTGGAAGTTAGGGAAGGTAATTGTACTCCCGAAACCGGGGAAAGACCGCCGTCTCCCGGGCAACTACCGCCCCATAACGTTGCTATCGACCACAGCAAAGCTGTTTGAGAAGCTGGCGTTGAAGCGAATGCAACCCTTCCTTAATATAAGGGAGGAGCAGTTCGGCTTCCGCGCCGGCCACTCAACGACGCTACAGCTGACGCGAGTACTCCATCATCTAGCATACGAGCTCAATTACGGGCGTCATACGGTCGGCGTCTTTCTCGATATAGAGAAGGCGTTCGATCGTGTGTGGCACGCGGGGCTCGTATTCAAAATGATGGAGCTGCACGCGCCGGTGACGCTGGTACGGTTGATAGCTTCGTTTTTAAGTGAGCGGCAGTTCTACATTTCGGTTGAGGGCATAGCCTCAGACCCTAGACCCATACGTGCAGGAGTTCCTCAGGGAAGCTGCCTCTCGCCGTGGCTCTACGCGCTCTACACTAACGACATTCCCACCCTTCACGGTCACCTGGAGGACTGGGAACGTGACGTTACGCTCGCGTTGTTCGCAGACGACAGTGCGTACTTCGCGTCAGCCCGTCGAGCTGACATTGCTGCCAGGAGGATGCAGCGGTTACTCGACCTGTTACCTGTGTGGCTGGATAAGTGGCGCATGGCTGTCAATGTCGGTAAGACAGTCGCAATACTTTTCAGCCGCAAGCGTATCATGCCCGCGCCGCTACGGATCCGTGACACGGATGTAGCTTGGCAGACAACAGTTAAGTACCTAGGATGTAGTATCGATCGCTCGTTGCATATGATCCCGCAGGTGGAGGAATCCCTCCGCCAGGCCAGAACGGCCCGAGCGATGCTCCGACCGGTATTACATTCTAGGCTACCATTAAGAACGAAGCTGATGGTCTACAAGACCTACATTCGTTCACGACTTACCTACGCGGCGCCGGCATGGTACGCGTTGGTATCAAGGTCGAACCGCCAGCGTCTCCAGGTGCAGCAGAACCTAGCCTTACGAGTAATCGTAGGGGCTGGTCGCTACGTCAGGAACGACGTGTTGCGGCGCGACCTCAAGATCGAGACGGTCGAGGAGTTTGTGGTCCGCCTAGCTCGTTCAATGTATGAGCGGGCGGAGGCTGGACCACATATACACCTAAAGGGGTTCGCGCCTCTTCACGATCGACCACCTGGGGGGCGGCCGCTCCCGCGGGAGCTCCCTGGCTTGGCGACCTCCGACCACCAGGAGGACGACCGTCGGCTCGTAAGCGACGCCGAAGTACACCGAACCACCCACTAAACAGTGGGGATGGTAAATATCCTTTACACTTGTATATAAAATTATAATGTTTTTATTAACATTTTAATGTTATATATAAATGTTAAAGATCCGGGAGGTATTCAACTTCCTTGAGAATTGCCCGGGTAAAGAGGGTACCCCTCGAGGCCCGAAATTCCCTACCCACCGCCCTTATGTTGACATTGCCTTAGCATATGAGAGTCCCGGAGGGTAAGACGTCCCCTATTCATTCATTCATTCTGCGAACATGGCCTCCAGAGAGAAGCAATACGAAGAAGAAAAAGAAGAAAGAAGACTCTGAAGAAGAAAGAAGACTCTGAAGACTCAAGACTGAAGATTGAAGACTGGAAACTCTGCAGGACGGAAGGACCTTCTGCAGCAGGAAGAAAGAAGATTCTCCGCGAAAGAAGAGCGAAGAATATTAGGGCTAGGCAAGGGGGATTAGGGCTAGGCTTTGGCTGGTCCACTACGGCTTAAACAGATAACGTCATTCTTGTTTCTTTTAAAAACGTCTCCCCCCGCACCTACCCCCCGCACCCTCTACATCGACGCAGGAAGAGAACGGCGCAACTCCCCGACGCGAAGTACACACACGAGCGGGCTTCCGGCGCCGGACGAGCGAAAGTCCGTCCGTATCAACATCACGCCCGCACCCCTCCGTCGCGGTAAGAGCCGTCGGTGAGGACGCGCTTTAGCCGACGGACGCGCCTGCGCACTCACGACAACGCACGTGGGGCGCACGGCACGCACGCCCCGCGACAATGCTATATGCGTTTTGGTGGAGAGGTGTGCATCTGCAGTCAATCACAAATACGTTGCTACTCCCGAGAACTAAAATGATCAACTCATATAAAAGTGTGCCGGCAACCACACCCTTCCAACGAAACGCAAGAAATGCTTCACGCTAGAAATAGGTGATAGTTTGTCGTCAATAAACTTTTGACGTATTGTCTTAAATCATTTAAATTTTCAGTTCAATTGGTTTCACTGAACTGGCTTAAGGCTGCACTGTAAGATTTGAATTTTACAAACTGACATGGGGTTCTTCAAGAAAGTTGCGAAAAGAGCTCTCCTTCACAGCCGGCGATGCATTGGCGAATCTGGTGTTGCGAATGTCCACAGGCGACGGTGACTACTTTCCATCAGGCAGCCCGTCCGCCTGATGGAATTTAACCTAATGAGGTTAAATTATATATATACATAAAAAAAACTAACGAAGTAACAAGCTAATTTAAATAAAAGCTTGTATCGAAATAGTGGTACTTCCACGGTCGAACTACACTGGTTCTGCCATTTGTAAATCCTGTAAAATTGGTAGTAGACTACTTACTACTTAGATTTCTACATATACTAAAGGTGGTAGAACCAGTGTAGTTCGACCGGGGAAGTACCACCGCTACACCTATTTCTAGCGTGAAGCATTTCTTGCGTTTCGATGGAAGGGTGTGGTTGCCGGCACACTTTCACATGAGACGATCATCATAGTCCTCGGGAGTAGCTACGCATCTGTGATTAACTTCACATGGAACCCATATTATGTATGATTACAGATGTCGCAGGGCGGCAGTGACCACTTACCATCAGGTGGACTGCATGCTCGTTTGCTACTTCAGTCAGATAAAAAAATATAGTAAGATGGAAGAAGACATTAGAATTCAGACCACCTGTAGGTTGGCAACTGACGCCTGTGGGCAACAAAATAGTAAACAACTTCATACAGCATAAAAGTTCAATGCTATATGCATTTTGGTGGAGATGTGTGCATCTGCAGTCAATCACAGATGCGTTGCCACTCCCGAGAACTAAAATGGTCAACTGATATAAAAGTGTGCCGGCAACCACACCCTTCCAACGAAACGCAAGAAATGCTTCACGCTAGAAATATGTGATAGTTTGTCGTCAACAAACTTTTGACGTATTGTCATAAATCATTTTAAACTTCAGTTCAATTGGTTTCACTGAACTGGCTTAGGGCTGCACTGTAAGATTTGAATTTTACAAACTGACATGGGGTTCTTCAAGAAAGTTGCGAAAAGAGCTCTCCTTCACAGCCGGCGATGCATTGGCGACTCTGGTGTTGCGAATGTCCATAGGCGATGGTGACTACTTTCCATCAGGTAGCCCGTCTGCCTTATTGTTAGGTAAAATTATATAAAAAAAACTAACGAAGTAACAAGGTAATTTAAATAAAAGCTTGTATCGAAATAGTGGTACTTCCACGGTCGAACTACACTGGTTCTACCACCTGTAAAACCTGTAAAATTGGTAGTAGACTACTTACTACTTAGATTTCTACATATAGTATATGTGGAAATCTAAGTATCCTTTAATTATCGAAAATTTTTACAAAGGTTCTGTACCATTTTTATAAGATTGAAGCAATAAACATATCTTCAAGATGGTAGAACCAGTGTAGTTTGATCGGGGAAGTACTACCGCTACACCTATTTTTAGCGTGAAGCATTTCTTTCGTTTCGATAGAACCATCATAGTCCTCGGGGGTAGCAACGCATCTGTGATTGACTTCAGATGGAACCCATGTTCTGTATGTAGTTGATTACAGATGTCCATAGGCGGCAGTGACCACTTACCATCAGGTGGACTGCATGCTCGTTTGCTACTTCAGTCAGATAAAATATACCTTACCATAAAAGGATGCGCACCAACTCCTGCCTGGGTTCCCCCGATGATTCTAGCACCATCAAAGTCAATGGCTTCTTCTGTCTTCTTGATCCTGGCAGCTTCTTGTATACCAATGTTTTCGTGATAGAACAGTGGCGTTGGTTGGTACCGAGCCACCACTAACTCTACTGCTACCAAGAGAATCAAGAACTTCATTGTAGAGATTTAACTGAATAATGGTTCAGTTAATTCGTTTTATATATCAGCTTTATCTTAAGGTCAGTCAATGGTCAATGTCGTTTCCTTGACGGTAATTGGAGTTAGGGATCCTTATAAATGGATACCTTTTGGAACGAAGTTCCTTAGCGCGCGTTGTGAAAGGGGGCTAGACGGAAAAATTCTTACGAAAAGTTGTCACGATACTTTTTGGTATAGTAAGCTACTGTAAGCTGTGCGGCCTGCGCATGTTTCTCTGTCTGTCTCTTTCTCTCTCTCTTATAGAAAGCAAGCCAGATATTTTCATTTCTATTTCGCATTGAACAGTGTTGTGTCGCGACGATTATTTTTGTTGACTGTATACAGGTTTTTTTGTAAATAATAAGTAATAAAAAATAATAGTAATAATGAATCCTGACAGTGTTTTTGGACAAGTTCCGGATATTGCTGATGGAGTTAGGTAAGTAGAGATTATATACAGACAATAATAAATGCTTTTGTATTTTTAGCAAGTACGCATTTTAAAAAAATATTATTATTAAAATATTATAATATAATATAATATAATTATTATATTTTAATTATTATTATTTATATTTTATTTTTAATTTATTTAACAGATTTTTGGTGTATTTTTTTTTTATTTTGCAACCACACACACCACAGAACCACATGCTCGTTTGCTACTTCAATGTATGAAGTAGCAAACGAGCATGTGGTTCTTATGATGAGAAGTGGTATCTGCGACCGTTGCACTGTAAGCTATTTCATGAAAAACGAGGGTTCTATATTCAGCCAATTGCAGAAGATTTGTTTTCTGATTGAAGTAGCATTTGACGACCCGAGCGGTTACCGTACCGGTCTAACGCACAGTGGGTTCCGGGTTCGATTCCCGGCCAGATAGGTATCTCAATGATGAGTTTAGATTCATGTTCTGGTTCTGGTTGTGTATTTGTCTTGTGTGTGTCCATGGTACCCACGACACAGGAGAAAACCCTACTGTGGGGCTATGAGTGTACAGTTAAGTTTTTTTAAGTTTAAGTTTTTAACAATTTTTTGGTGTATTTTTTATTTTTTGTTTTGATACGTCGAAGTAGCAAACGAGCATGTAGTTCTTATGATGAGAAGTGATATCTGCGACCTTTGCACTGTAAGCTATTTCAAAACGTCAAATAATGTCAATAATGTCAGTAATGTCAAAACGTAGGCTCTATCTGCAGTCAAAAAAGCGTTGTTTTGTTTTATCTGATTGAAGTAGCAAACGAGCACGCAGTCCACCTAATGGTAAGTGGTCACTGACGCCCATGGACATCTGTACGCAACTATTCCAGGTGGTAGATCAGTGTAGTTTGACCGGGGAAGTACCACCGCCACACATTTGTAGCGTGAAGCATTTCTTGCGGTTCGATCGAAGGGTGTGGTTGCCGGCACTCTTTCACATGAGGGGACCATCATAGTCCTCGGGAATAGCAACGCATCTATGATTGACTTCAGACAGAACATATGTTCTATCTGAAGTTGTTTACAGATGTCCATGGGTGACAGTGACCACTTACCATCAGGTGGACTGCATGTTTGTCACGTGAAAATGTGCCGGCCACCATATCCTTCTATTGAAACGCAAGGAATGCTTCACGCTAGAAACAGGTGTGGCGGTGGTACTTCCCCTGTCTAACTACAATGGTTTGACCACCTTGAAGATATGTTTATTATATGCTTCAATCTTATAAAAATAGTACAGAACCTTTGTAATATTTTTCGATAATTAAAGGATTAACTATAATCAAGGTTACCTGATTCTATAAGTTTCAATGTCACCTAATATTTCTAATCAATACAAATCGGAACTACGTCGTTATCTGAAAAATCTAGTAAGAACGTAGATACCACTAAATAAATTACTGTAAACAAATATAACCGTAATTTATTTAATAGCAAGCCGGTGTATATAACAGAGCAGTGATAGCCTAATGGTTGAAACCTCTCGATCGGGAGGTCCGAGGTTCAAACCCAGCACGCACCACTGATTTTTCTAACATTATATGCATATTAAAAATTAATTATCACTGCTTTTCGGTGAAGGAAAACGTGAGGAAACCTACACACCTGAGAGTTCTTTAAAAAAAAAGGACCCGGGATCGCCAGACCGAACGGTTCGAGCTCCCGCTCTAGCCGCCCACAACACTGGAAGCCCTTTTTAGGCGCCTCTTACGACAGGCAGGGGATGCCGTAGCCCTATTCTAATCCCGGAGCTACAGGGCCGGGAACTTAGCGTAAATTATAGGATATAGCTTATTAAACTATGTACTTTAATTTACGCCGAATGGGTAGGTTAGATAAATAAAATAACAGTACAGAATCAAATGAAGTATATTTCGAAAACGTGGAAAAGTTTACAAAAAGCAGTATCGAGTGAATTGACGACAACCCACGAGGCGGTGCGGTTACCATACCGGACTGACACGCAGTGGGTTCCGGGTTAGATTCCCGGCCAGACAGGTATCTGAATGATGACACTAGTTCTGGGTCTGAGTGTTTTTCTTCGTGAGTGTACATGGCACCCACGGCGCAGTAGAAAATCCCACTGTGGGGCTATGAGTGTAGAAAGCGTTTCAATTTTTGGAACGAAGTTCCTTATTGCGCGTTGCGAAGGAGGCTAGACCGAAAAAAACAGGCGAAAAGTCGTCACGACACATTTTGCTATAGTGTAGTAAGCCGCGCGTTGTGCGCATGTTTCTCTGTCTCTCTCTCTCTCTCTCTCGGACGAAGAAGACAAATATACAAATAAGTATATTTGTCTTATTCATCCGTAAAGAACATTACAAGTTAGCCCCCTATAAAGAGTGGAACAGCAGGTTTTTAGTCCACACAAAAAAAAATTAAACAAAGAAATACAACCGACTTCCATGCCACATAAAAGTAAAAAATAATTTAAATACATGTTGGTTTAGAGCAAACACAGTACTTAGTACATAGTCCCGAAGTCGGCGCTCACCATATTTCGCTGGATCACGCCGAAACTATATGTGTCTTTTATGAGCGCCGACTTCGGAACTATGTACTAAGTATTTCGCCCGAACATAAAAAAAAAATACGTGACGAATAGATAACCTCTTTGCTTTGGGAAGTCGGTTAAAAATACGAAAGTCCTGCAAGAAATCGGACAGATCTCGGAATGCAACTAACGTCTTAAGAATTTGTCTATATCTAAATCGTTACTTTACTGTGATAACTGCAACAAAGTCACTAAAAACGATATGAGAGCTCCAATTATCTGTAACAAGATATTTATATATTAATATGTGAACCTATATATTAATACATGAAGCAAAAATCTGTGACGTGTTTTCAAGATACTTGCCGCAGGCTGATGAATATGAAAATACGCACGGTTATAGTTGATGTAGAGAAGGATTGCGCAATACTAATATTTTTTCCAATAATGCATAAAACATACATAAAATCAACTAAAAACACATTACACTCTCTACCTTGCATTTGACACAAACACACATAATAAATGAAATAAAACATTCAATGTCTTGCTATGAAAACACATAACGTCAAAAATGTCAGATGTCTTCGTCAAAATACCCGTTATTGCTTTACAAATTTATTGCTTTACAATTTATTTAAATTAGAGAAATATTGGTGCTATTTCGTACAATATAAGGTTTAGTTGTTTTCATTTAAATTAGAGTCGAATTTCGACCATTGTAGTAGTAGGTGACTAGTAATTATTATTATACGATTAAAGTAGCAAACGAGAATGCTGTCCACCTGATTATGGAGTTAACTCATTAAGAATCGATTTGCATATATAAGAGCCCGCTATGAGAAAAATGCGAGGAGTAAAATCTACTGATGAATGACCTCGTTACGTTTTATTGAGTATAACGCCATCTAGTTAAAACTTTAGAACTATTTTATCAGGACGCGTGGATGGTATGCATAGGTTTCGTGACGTTTTACCGAAATCTCAATGGTATTTCAAATATTAAATCGTTTAGATAAGTAATGTAAATACTCTGTAAATACGTACAATATTAATAATTTAATACGTACTTATATATTTGATATAATTTTTCAAAATGAACCATGTATGGTATTATTTATATATGTAGTAAGGGAGTATCGCGCCATCTATCTTAAATGCGAGTAAACTCCAGTCTTCTTCAGGTCATCAGTCCACCGGGTCGGGGGGCGGCCTGCACTCCTTTTGCGGAGACGTGGTCTCCATTCGAGGACTCTTCTACCCCATCGGTTATCTGTCCTACGAACGATGTGGCCTGCCCATTGCCACTTCAGCCTACTAATTCTGAGAGATATGTCGGTAACTTTCGTTCTCCTACGGATTTCATCATTATAAATTCTGTCGCGCAGGGAAATACCAAGCATAGCACTCTCTATAGCTCGCTGAGCGACTTTGAGCTTACGCACGAGGCTCACAGTAAAGGACCACGGGTAACCGCTGGATTCAGATGGCTCAGGACCGGTTGAAGTGGCGCAGATTAGGGGAGGCCTATGTCCAGCAGTGGACTTTCAAAGGCTGATGGGTGGATGGATGAAACTCCAGTCGTGCGTCGGAGCTGACACACACACTTTTTTAATGATTTATAATATTACTTCCTAACTCTTACCTTCATAAAGAGGGGGCGGGCGAGGGTACACACTCCGAAGGGGGAGAACGTTGGTCTATTCAAACGAACCAATCTTCCAAACTTTGTCAGCTCATTAGTCACCTTCTCATCCAAAATTGGTCTTTGCGATAATTTCCATATTGCGGTCTGAGTTTTGTCCATCTGTTTAAGACATTTCACCAAATTCATTATAAAGTGCACAAGCTTTTAAGTAGGTATTTTTAAGTCATGCATATCACGGGCTTCGAGCGCGGTGACCGAATCGAGAAATTACGTAACGATAAAACCTAACACTTCCCACTCCGTCTACCACGTAGCGCGGCCGAGCGTTCGCTTAACGTGTATGTATACGATAGGACAATACGAAACTCGCACGGATCGAGATGAGCTGCTCGGTGATCGGACGAATATGTAAGCAGCTGTTTGTGAGAAAGTATATTATCAAAGAAAAAAACTTGAATTAATATCAAAGAAAAAAATACTGCATAAATAAATAATCATAAATGCATAAGTTGATAAAAAATGCTATGCAGTAGCTTTACCGCGGCAGTCTCCGACTGTCGTTTTTTATATTTTTTATCAGATTATAGTAGGAAAGGAGCAGCCAGTCCATCTGATGGAAAGTAGTTTCTGACGAGAAAAAGACATCTGTAAGCAACTTCATATAGAGCATGGGTTCTATCTCAAGACAATCACAGATGCGGTGCTACTCCCCAGGACTACGATGATCTCATATAAAAGTATGCCGGCAAGCACACTGCCGTCGAAACGCAAGAAATGCTTCACGCTAGAAATAGGTGTGGTGGTCGTACTTCCCCGGTCGGACCACACTGTTTTTTTATATAATTTAACCTAACGATAAGGCAGACGGGCTACCTGATGGAAAGCAGTCACCGTTGCCTGGACATTCGCAACACCAGAGGAGTCGCCAATGCATCGCCGGCTGTGAAGGAGAGCTCTTTTCGCACCTTTCTTGAACCCCATGTTATAGCGCTCTGGAAATACCTCAGGAGGAAGCTCATTCCACAACTTGCACGTCGCAAAATCGAGCGTGCAAACCGAACCGTGGAGGACCGCCACGAGTCCATTTGGTGTGGATGGAACTTTATCCTTCGGCGAGTGCGGTGAAGAGAAGGAGACGAAGGCACCAGGTCAAAAAGTTCTTCGGAAAACTCACCGTTGTAAAGCCGGTAGAACACGCAGAGGTTCTACCACCTTCAGTGATTAAAACTTTGTTATTACAGTTGTTCAAAAGTCACATCGCATCTTACCTCTTCATGTGTCCAGTGGCATGCTTCAACAAGAAACAACAAGTACGCGAAAAGTATCCACCAAAGCGTCCCTTTGGAAAACATTTCGAAAATAACGATTGTATCTGAAAGTACGATGGACCTAGTGAAAAGACTGAACGGACTAAACCCTTTGAGGTTGTGATATAACATAGTGTAGTGTTAGTGAAATAGTGACTTAATTAAATTATAGCACACTAGTTCTCCCGCGTTAAAAAAATCGTTGTATCGATTGTCCCGTGGGAATAAGATATTTTCCTATAGTGAAAAGTAACTTATATCTTTATGTCGCGGGGCGTGCGTGCCGTGCGCCCCACGTGCGTGTCGTGAGTGCGCAGGCGCGTCCGTCGGCTAAAGCGAGTCCTCACCGACGGCTCTTACCGCGACGGAGGGGTGCGGGCGTGATGTTGTTACGGACGGACTTTCGCTCGTCCGGCGCCGGAAGCCCGCTCGTGTGCGTACTTCGCGTCGGGGAGTTGCGTCGTTCTCTTGCCTCGTCGATGTAGAGGGTGCGGGGGGTAGGTGCGGGGGGAGGAGACGTTTTTAAAAGAAACAAGAATGACGTTATCTGTTTAAGCCGTAGTGGACCAGCCAAAGCCTAGCCCTAATCCCCCTTGCCTAGCCCTAATATCCTTCGCTCTTCTGTCGCGGAGAATCTTCTTTCTTCCTGCTGCAGAAGGTCCTTCCGTCCTGCAGAGTTTCCAGTCTTCAATCTTCAGTCTTGAGTCTTCAGAATCTTCTTTCTTCTTCGGAGTCTTCTTTCTTCTTTTTCTTCTTGGTATTGCTTCTCTCTGGAGGCCAAGTTCGCCGCTAAAACCCCGTCGGGTCCGCTGCCCTTCGGCTTTACCTTAAAGAGAGCCGCACGGCTCTAAGCCCATATTGCCTAACATTTCGACCTAATTTTCACTTTGGCTGACCCATGTCCGGCTAAATCTTTATTTCTTCCCAAAATCTTACATACATGTGTCATACATCGTTACATTCGTCTTAAAAAGTTCTATTAAACCATACAATCCTTATTCTTATATCTAAAAAGATAAAAAAATTATTCATAAAAAACATCGTAAAAACATAGCAATTTTGTCTTATCCTACACTTATTTTCCTTAATAAATCCTAAGTTCTAAACCTTATCCTTATCTATTGTATATAAAAATGTAGAGAAATGCTTAACCTATCGATCTACACTAATTATAACAATATATCTCAACTAAATCTATCAAAAATTACAATGAACATATAATTTACATAAACTTCCATAAATCTTACGTAAACCTATTCTCTATCTCGTATTTATATCTTGCATCTCTTTCATATCGTGTTATAACCATAGCTTGAGTCTGTTGTGATTCTATCATTATAAACATCGAAATCTTTTAACTAAATACAATACTTCGTAATCATAATTCGATACATAAGGGAACTTAATCTAGGTAATAAGATGAGTCGCCGACATCCTCCCCCTCGTGCGTAGCACCAACTCCTGACCCGGCGACTCCGTGCTGCTGGCCCGATGCGATGACCGCCTCCCCGCAGTCTGGCTCGCTGTCCGCCGACCCGCTGCTTGGCTCGACGACTGCTCGCTCCTCGTCGCGTTGCGCCGGAACCAGTAGCACCACCTTGAAGCTGGGACGTTTCAGGACGCCCCCTGCCGTGCGCACCTCCAGTACTCTGGTGCGCCCGTCGGGTCCAGGATAGGTTCGGACCACCTCACCCCTTGGCCAGACTCCTCGCGGCAGCGTGGCGTCCACTATGAGGACCGTATCCCCACACTGCAGGTCTCGTTTGGCAGCTCTTGCGTCGACTCTTCTCGGGATCAGAGTTGGAAGGTACTCTTTCACCCATCTGCTCCAGAAGTGGTCGGCTAGTTGCTGCGCCGTCTTCTATGTCCGCTGGCCGGTGAGATCTTCGTCGGTGAATGTCCCCAATCTTGTGCCGCAGGATCTCCCAATGAGGAAATGATTGGGAGTAAGGGCCCCTTCTTCCGTATCTTCGTCGGCTTCGATGAGAGGTCTTGAGTTCACCAGGTGCTCTGCTTCCAGTAGGTGAGCGTGCAGGACTTCTTCCTCGGGATGCCTTCTCTGGAGGATTGCCGCCAGGGTCCTTGTTAGGGACCAGACGAGGCGATCCCACGTGCCCTCCTTGCTGGGGGCCCCAGGTGGTATAAGTTTCCACCTGATGCCCATCTTCTCTACCGCGGTGATGTCTTCTTTGTTGAGGTTGGTGACGGCTTCTTGGCTTGAACGGCGGCTCTCCCCCTCGTGAGGTCTCCAGCGGGAACCTCCCCAGCTGCTGGAGCTCTTGTGTGCCACGGCGCTCCCTGCACCATTGACATCGATGAACCGTCGACCTGACCGCAGACCGTAGTCCCAGGATCCAGTAGCGTCGCCTTAACTCGTCGATCACCGTCGCGTGGTTACCATGACCCAACTTCTCATGGTAATACGTGATGAGTAGCCCGGTGATGTGATGCTGGCTATCCAGCACCACAGGTTCCTTCTCTTGCCGCGTATGTACAGCTGCGTCGATTCTTCCCCGGAGTCGTAGTAGTCCATCTTCCATGACGACCTCCAGTTCCTTAAGCCGGCTTTCTTTCTTCAACGGCTTCCCTTCCCTGACGCAGCGTACTTCTTCTTGGAAGCTCTCTTCTTGGCTTCTTCTTAACAGGATCTCTTCAGCTTCCTGTATCTTGTCGTGTTCGAGGGGGGTATATCTTCTCTCTTGGTTCTTCTTCATCTGCAGTAACCTTGCTGTTGCCCCCACCAGTTGCGCCCATCTCGCGAACTTGGCTGGGTCTGGATCCGGACGCTGATCGACGGGCTGCGCCCCCACAGTCGATCCCCCTTTCTCCATTCCCGTGGGCTTCTTCTTGACGGTGCGCGGTTTCTGCCCATCTTCCTTGTTGCTTCCGCTGTAGAGAAGATTCCCCTTCCGTGTGATGTCCTTGCCGAATTCTTCTTCTCTAGAAGACAAGTGCGCACTGGTCTCGAAGTTCACGGGTCTCGACGTTGCTCCGTTGGACCCGTGTAGCACCCACCCCAGATAGGTCAACGATGCTACGGGTTGACTTCGCTTCCCCTTGCGCGTGGCTCTGGACACGATGAGCTCCCAGTTGTCTTGTCCAATCAGTAGCTTGGGTGACTCTTCTTCGTAGTACAACTGGTCAGCCATCGACTTGAGGTGAGCACACTGCTCAATCTTCTTCTTATCCAATCTCTGAGGCGTCAGGTTAATATCGTCGATCGTGCGTGCCCCAGAGATGGTCCTCTTCTTCTCCTGGTGCAGTCCCTTGACCTTCATGTTGAGCTTCATCGAGTCTCCCTTGGTGATGGTCTTCCCTCCTACGGTCTCCAGGGTGAGCGCTTCCACAGGTCCTTTGAGGCCGAGTCGTCTCGCAACCGCTGCATCGAGAAGCGTGACAGTTGACCCCTCATCCAGCAACGCTAGCACCTTGACAGCCCCCCTTGGCCCGTACAACTCGACTGGAACCATCTTGAGATACGCCCTTCCTGTCCTTGCCGCATTCACCGGGAGCATCACGTTGTTGGCAACTTCTTTCTTCTCTTCGCGCTTCGGGCTGGGCCCCCGTTGCTCGTGAAGCACGAAGTGGTGCCACCGGTTGCACACCTTGCAGGGAGGACGCCGACATGTCTCCTTCTGATGCCGCCCTTGCAGACACCTGTAACACATCCGTGACTTCTTAGCGACGTCCCACCTTTCTCTTACCGGTAGTTGCAAAAACTTGCGGCACTCGTGGAGGTGATGCTCGTTCTGGCAATGAGGACAGGAGGTCTTCCTTTCTTCTTCGACCCGATCAGACGTGGTGTGTGCGAATTGACGCCGGGGAGGCTGCCTCTGGTGCACAGTCTCCTGCGTCGCGTAGGGTCCACACCGGTCCGCTTCCCTGTTGAGGAACTTCATCATTAGCACCAGGTCCGGATCTTCCTCTTCCTTGTCGGCGGCATAGTCGTACCACCGATAGCGCAGCACCGCCGGCATCTTGTCCACGATGGTCTTCACCATCTCCGGCGAGTGTAGGTACTGCGGTCTTCGAAGCCCCCGAATTGTCGCGACAGTGTTGTTCACCCGGCTGGCAAACACGCAGACGTCGCGCGCACCTTCCGTGATGCGTGGCAGGTTCTTCACCTTCTCCAACTCCATCAGGATCAGGGCTTCAGGTCTTCCGAATCTTCGACGAAGAGCTTCCAATATCTCCTCTGGTGGGCACTCCGAATACAGGAGACTCTTCACCGCCTCCCGTGCCGCACCCTTGATGGACCGCCGCAGCCGCGCCATGTTGAGAGCATCTGTAAACATAGGCGCAGTATCTTCATATACCGTCCTGAAGGCGATCCACTCTTCGCTCCTCCCGTCGAAGTCCGGCAACTCGTGCACGTAGCTCGGCGCACTCCGTGGCGCCGCGCTGATTGCCTTGATGATGGCCTCCGCTAAATCCTTGGTCCCGTTCGTTGAAGGTTCCTCCTGGTCCTCTGGCTTGACGGCGGCAATTGGAGGTTGGATGGCGCGCCCCTCCTTGGACGTGCCCTGCTGGTGCCCCTCCTTGGGCACCTCCCCCCGACGTACCTCTTCGGACATCCGACCGACCGTCGACTGCACCCATGTCTGGACATTGGCGTCCCATGCAGGATTCCCTTCTTCAACTTCGGACTCTTCATCTTCCACCTGGGCCAACTCCCATTGGGCCCGGGCGAGTTCCGCTGCTGCCTTCGCTTCGTCTAGTTGTCGGCGCGCCAATTCCAGCTTGGCTTCCCGTTCCCGACGTCCCGTGGACACGACGGAGCGAGTCTTCTTCTTTGCTGCAGGTGCTGCCGTTGCAGCAGCTGGAGCAGCAGGAGCAGCAACTTCCGTCTCTGAAGTGACTCTTGACTCGTACGTAGTTAACGTTCCCTCTGTAGTTGTGCCCGAGGTTCCCGACGTTCCCGAAGAGTCAGTTGTCCCTTGTGCTTCTTCTTCAGCACGGGGCGCAGTCGACTGGTTCGGCGGCGAGGTACCCCTCTGGCTCCTGGTGACAGGCATGACGACGTCAGTAACCCGATGTCTCGACGAAATACACGTAGATCCGGCTCGAAGGACCAGCAGATGTCGCGGGGCGTGCGTGCCGTGCGCCCCACGTGCGTGTCGTGAGTGCGCAGGCGCGTCCGTCGGCTAAAGCGAGTCCTCACCGACGGCTCTTACCGCGACGGAGGGGTGCGGGCGTGATGTTGTTACGGACGGACTTTCGCTCGTCCGGCGCCGGAAGCCCGCTCGTGTGCGTACTTCGCGTCGGGGAGTTGCGTCGTTCTCTTGCCTCGTCGATGTAGAGGGTGCGGGGGGTAGGTGCGGGGGGAGGAGACGTTTTTAAAAGAAACAAGAATGACGTTATCTGTTTAAGCCGTAGTGGACCAGCCAAAGCCTAGCCCTAATCCCCCTTGCCTAGCCCTAATATCCTTCGCTCTTCTGTCGCGGAGAATCTTCTTTCTTCCTGCTGCAGAAGGTCCTTCCGTCCTGCAGAGTTTCCAGTCTTCAATCTTCAGTCTTGAGTCTTCAGAATCTTCTTTCTTCTTCGGAGTCTTCTTTCTTCTTTTTCTTCTTGGTATTGCTTCTCTCTGGAGGCCAAGTTCGCCGCTAAAACCCCGTCGGGTCCGCTGCCCTTCGGCTTTACCTTAAAGAGAGCCGCACGGCTCTAAGCCCATATTGCCTAACATTTCGACCTAATTTTCACTTTGGCTGACCCATGTCCGGCTAAATCTTTATTTCTTCCCAAAATCTTACATACATGTGTCATACATCGTTACATTCGTCTTAAAAAGTTCTATTAAACCATACAATCCTTATTCTTATATCTAAAAAGATAAAAAAATTATTCATAAAAAACATCGTAAAAACATAGCAATTTTGTCTTATCCTACACTTATTTTCCTTAATAAATCCTAAGTTCTAAACCTTATCCTTATCTATTGTATATAAAAATGTAGAGAAATGCTTAACCTATCGATCTACACTAATTATAACAATATATCTCAACTAAATCTATCAAAAATTACAATGAACATATAATTTACATAAACTTCCATAAATCTTACGTAAACCTATTCTCTATCTCGTATTTATATCTTGCATCTCTTTCATATCGTGTTATAACCATAGCTTGAGTCTGTTGTGATTCTATCATTATAAACATCGAAATCTTTTAACTAAATACAATACTTCGTAATCATAATTCGATACATAAGGGAACTTAATCTAGGTAATAAGATGAGTCGCCGACATCCTCCCCCTCGTGCGTAGCACCAACTCCTGACCCGGCGACTCCGTGCTGCTGGCCCGATGCGATGACCGCCTCCCCGCAGTCTGGCTCGCTGTCCGCCGACCCGCTGCTTGGCTCGACGACTGCTCGCTCCTCGTCGCGTTGCGCCGGAACCAGTAGCACCACCTTGAAGCTGGGACGTTTCAGGACGCCCCCTGCCGTGCGCACCTCCAGTACTCTGGTGCGCCCGTCGGGTCCAGGATAGGTTCGGACCACCTCACCCCTTGGCCAGACTCCTCGCGGCAGCGTGGCGTCCACTATGAGGACCGTATCCCCACACTGCAGGTCTCGTTTGGCAGCTCTTGCGTCGACTCTTCTCGGGATCAGAGTTGGAAGGTACTCTTTCACCCATCTGCTCCAGAAGTGGTCGGCTAGTTGCTGCGCCGTCTTCTATGTCCGCTGGCCGGTGAGATCTTCGTCGGTGAATGTCCCCAATCTTGTGCCGCAGGATCTCCCAATGAGGAAATGATTGGGAGTAAGGGCCCCTTCTTCCGTATCTTCGTCGGCTTCGATGAGAGGTCTTGAGTTCACCAGGTGCTCTGCTTCCAGTAGGTGAGCGTGCAGGACTTCTTCCTCGGGATGCCTTCTCTGGAGGATTGCCGCCAGGGTCCTTGTTAGGGACCAGACGAGGCGATCCCACGTGCCCTCCTTGCTGGGGGCCCCAGGTGGTATAAGTTTCCACCTGATGCCCATCTTCTCTACCGCGGTGATGTCTTCTTTGTTGAGGTTGGTGACGGCTTCTTGGCTTGAACGGCGGCTCTCCCCCTCGTGAGGTCTCCAGCGGGAACCTCCCCAGCTGCTGGAGCTCTTGTGTGCCACGGCGCTCCCTGCACCATTGACATCGATGAACCGTCGACCTGACCGCAGACCGTAGTCCCAGGATCCAGTAGCGTCGCCTTAACTCGTCGATCACCGTCGCGTGGTTACCATGACCCAACTTCTCATGGTAATACGTGATGAGTAGCCCGGTGATGTGATGCTGGCTATCCAGCACCACAGGTTCCTTCTCTTGCCGCGTATGTACAGCTGCGTCGATTCTTCCCCGGAGTCGTAGTAGTCCATCTTCCATGACGACCTCCAGTTCCTTAAGCCGGCTTTCTTTCTTCAACGGCTTCCCTTCCCTGACGCAGCGTACTTCTTCTTGGAAGCTCTCTTCTTGGCTTCTTCTTAACAGGATCTCTTCAGCTTCCTGTATCTTGTCGTGTTCGAGGGGGGTATATCTTCTCTCTTGGTTCTTCTTCATCTGCAGTAACCTTGCTGTTGCCCCCACCAGTTGCGCCCATCTCGCGAACTTGGCTGGGTCTGGATCCGGACGCTGATCGACGGGCTGCGCCCCCACAGTCGATCCCCCTTTCTCCATTCCCGTGGGCTTCTTCTTGACGGTGCGCGGTTTCTGCCCATCTTCCTTGTTGCTTCCGCTGTAGAGAAGATTCCCCTTCCGTGTGATGTCCTTGCCGAATTCTTCTTCTCTAGAAGACAAGTGCGCACTGGTCTCGAAGTTCACGGGTCTCGACGTTGCTCCGTTGGACCCGTGTAGCACCCACCCCAGATAGGTCAACGATGCTACGGGTTGACTTCGCTTCCCCTTGCGCGTGGCTCTGGACACGATGAGCTCCCAGTTGTCTTGTCCAATCAGTAGCTTGGGTGACTCTTCTTCGTAGTACAACTGGTCAGCCATCGACTTGAGGTGAGCACACTGCTCAATCTTCTTCTTATCCAATCTCTGAGGCGTCAGGTTAATATCGTCGATCGTGCGTGCCCCAGAGATGGTCCTCTTCTTCTCCTGGTGCAGTCCCTTGACCTTCATGTTGAGCTTCATCGAGTCTCCCTTGGTGATGGTCTTCCCTCCTACGGTCTCCAGGGTGAGCGCTTCCACAGGTCCTTTGAGGCCGAGTCGTCTCGCAACCGCTGCATCGAGAAGCGTGACAGTTGACCCCTCATCCAGCAACGCTAGCACCTTGACAGCCCCCCTTGGCCCGTACAACTCGACTGGAACCATCTTGAGATACGCCCTTCCTGTCCTTGCCGCATTCACCGGGAGCATCACGTTGTTGGCAACTTCTTTCTTCTCTTCGCGCTTCGGGCTGGGCCCCCGTTGCTCGTGAAGCACGAAGTGGTGCCACCGGTTGCACACCTTGCAGGGAGGACGCCGACATGTCTCCTTCTGATGCCGCCCTTGCAGACACCTGTAACACATCCGTGACTTCTTAGCGACGTCCCACCTTTCTCTTACCGGTAGTTGCAAAAACTTGCGGCACTCGTGGAGGTGATGCTCGTTCTGGCAATGAGGACAGGAGGTCTTCCTTTCTTCTTCGACCCGATCAGACGTGGTGTGTGCGAATTGACGCCGGGGAGGCTGCCTCTGGTGCACAGTCTCCTGCGTCGCGTAGGGTCCACACCGGTCCGCTTCCCTGTTGAGGAACTTCATCATTAGCACCAGGTCCGGATCTTCCTCTTCCTTGTCGGCGGCATAGTCGTACCACCGATAGCGCAGCACCGCCGGCATCTTGTCCACGATGGTCTTCACCATCTCCGGCGAGTGTAGGTACTGCGGTCTTCGAAGCCCCCGAATTGTCGCGACAGTGTTGTTCACCCGGCTGGCAAACACGCAGACGTCGCGCGCACCTTCCGTGATGCGTGGCAGGTTCTTCACCTTCTCCAACTCCATCAGGATCAGGGCTTCAGGTCTTCCGAATCTTCGACGAAGAGCTTCCAATATCTCCTCTGGTGGGCACTCCGAATACAGGAGACTCTTCACCGCCTCCCGTGCCGCACCCTTGATGGACCGCCGCAGCCGCGCCATGTTGAGAGCATCTGTAAACATAGGCGCAGTATCTTCATATACCGTCCTGAAGGCGATCCACTCTTCGCTCCTCCCGTCGAAGTCCGGCAACTCGTGCACGTAGCTCGGCGCACTCCGTGGCGCCGCGCTGATTGCCTTGATGATGGCCTCCGCTAAATCCTTGGTCCCGTTCGTTGAAGGTTCCTCCTGGTCCTCTGGCTTGACGGCGGCAATTGGAGGTTGGATGGCGCGCCCCTCCTTGGACGTGCCCTGCTGGTGCCCCTCCTTGGGCACCTCCCCCCGACGTACCTCTTCGGACATCCGACCGACCGTCGACTGCACCCATGTCTGGACATTGGCGTCCCATGCAGGATTCCCTTCTTCAACTTCGGACTCTTCATCTTCCACCTGGGCCAACTCCCATTGGGCCCGGGCGAGTTCCGCTGCTGCCTTCGCTTCGTCTAGTTGTCGGCGCGCCAATTCCAGCTTGGCTTCCCGTTCCCGACGTCCCGTGGACACGACGGAGCGAGTCTTCTTCTTTGCTGCAGGTGCTGCCGTTGCAGCAGCTGGAGCAGCAGGAGCAGCAACTTCCGTCTCTGAAGTGACTCTTGACTCGTACGTAGTTAACGTTCCCTCTGTAGTTGTGCCCGAGGTTCCCGACGTTCCCGAAGAGTCAGTTGTCCCTTGTGCTTCTTCTTCAGCACGGGGCGCAGTCGACTGGTTCGGCGGCGAGGTACCCCTCTGGCTCCTGGTGACAGGCATGACGACGTCAGTAACCCGATGTCTCGACGAAATACACGTAGATCCGGCTCGAAGGACCAGCAGATGTCGCGGGGCGTGCGTGCCGTGCGCCCCACGTGCGTGTCGTGAGTGCGCAGGCGCGTCCGTCGGCTAAAGCGAGTCCTCACCGACGGCTCTTACCGCGACGGAGGGGTGCGGGCGTGATGTTGTTACGGACGGACTTTCGCTCGTCCGGCGCCGGAAGCCCGCTCGTGTGCGTACTTCGCGTCGGGGAGTTGCGTCGTTCTCTTGCCTCGTCGATGTAGAGGGTGCGGGGGGTAGGTGCGGGGGGAGGAGACGTTTTTAAAAGAAACAAGAATGACGTTATCTGTTTAAGCCGTAGTGGACCAGCCAAAGCCTAGCCCTAATCCCCCTTGCCTAGCCCTAATATCCTTCGCTCTTCTGTCGCGGAGAATCTTCTTTCTTCCTGCTGCAGAAGGTCCTTCCGTCCTGCAGAGTTTCCAGTCTTCAATCTTCAGTCTTGAGTCTTCAGAATCTTCTTTCTTCTTCGGAGTCTTCTTTCTTCTTTTTCTTCTTGGTATTGCTTCTCTCTGGAGGCCAAGTTCGCCGCTAAAACCCCGTCGGGTCCGCTGCCCTTCGGCTTTACCTTAAAGAGAGCCGCACGGCTCTAAGCCCATATTGCCTAACATTTCGACCTAATTTTCACTTTGGCTGACCCATGTCCGGCTAAATCTTTATTTCTTCCCAAAATCTTACATACATGTGTCATACATCGTTACATTCGTCTTAAAAAGTTCTATTAAACCATACAATCCTTATTCTTATATCTAAAAAGATAAAAAAATTATTCATAAAAAACATCGTAAAAACATAGCAATTTTGTCTTATCCTACACTTATTTTCCTTAATAAATCCTAAGTTCTAAACCTTATCCTTATCTATTGTATATAAAAATGTAGAGAAATGCTTAACCTATCGATCTACACTAATTATAACAATATATCTCAACTAAATCTATCAAAAATTACAATGAACATATAATTTACATAAACTTCCATAAATCTTACGTAAACCTATTCTCTATCTCGTATTTATATCTTGCATCTCTTTCATATCGTGTTATAACCATAGCTTGAGTCTGTTGTGATTCTATCATTATAAACATCGAAATCTTTTAACTAAATACAATACTTCGTAATCATAATTCGATACATAAGGGAACTTAATCTAGGTAATAAGATGAGTCGCCGACACTTTATCCATAATGTCAGCTAACTCTCTATCAAATTTTATATAAATCGCTCCAGCCATTTAAACGTGAAGAAGTAACAAACATACACACTCACAAACTTTCGCCTTTATAATATTAGTATGACAATAACAATGTGTCTACCTCTCCATGTTAGGACAAAGAAGTGCAGTGTCTATGGACGCCTTCAATAAACAATTATTTACCAGTTTAAGTTAGAATAGAATTACTCATAAGCCTTACAAGGCTAGATTGTAATTAATATGAAGTACCCTATTACTCATTCGGTGCTTTATATCTCTACATACTTACATAGTAAATTGGCTTTTCGCTGTCTGTCCCTATGTACGCTTAGATGTTTAAAACTACGCTACGGATTTTAATGCAGTTTTTTGTAATAGATAGAATGATTCAAGAGGAAGGTTTCTATGTATAATACATATATAATATAGAAGAGAAACACTGATAATTTTAGATTTTTGACTTTTAAGCGGAACGAAGTTCGCCGGGTCAACTAGTATAACGTAAAAAAAATGTGTGCGTGTACTAGCGTACACTCGTAAGAAGTGAAACTTCTTTATGACGTTATTTTTCAAAAAATAATTTACTATATGCAACTTTACAGAAATTGGTTAAATAAAGTTAAATTAGATAAAGTTTAATAAAAGGCTTTTATTAAGCTTTATCTAATAATCTAATCTATAATAATCTATCTAATATCACGCGTGGTAGGGATATGAAAAAGATGGCGCGTAACGGAAAAAAAATGGCGCGTAACGAAAAAAAAAAGATGGCGCGTAACGAAAAAATGTTACACTAAATTTTTTTCCAACCCCGAGAAAGAAGTTTCACTTCAAAAACTGAAAGTTGTCGTCAATGAAACACAAATATGACACACTACCAGAACTGGCGACCTTCGCGTAAACTATAGTATAATCAATTAACATAATCCATCCGTGCTAAAAAAGATTTTTTACCATCTAGTCAAACTACTTTTGCCGTGTGGCTCCAGCGCCATAGAATATACCACCCCATTCCTACCCGTGGGTGTCGTAGAAGGCGACTAAGGGTTACCACCAGGTAGATGAGCAGCAGCGTCTACTTCGGCACTTAACACCTTACAGCGACGGTCCCACTGGTCGCTGGGTCTGGCACCGCCTGGCGTAATTCCCAAAGGTGTCCCGCTTGGTGGTAAGATCCCTTCGCTGGATCTGCCTGGCTAGCTACCACCCTCAGGTCGGAATCTAGCGTTAATAACGACTCGTCGTGTTTCGGTAGTGCACCTGAGAGCCAGTCTATCCCCCTTCCCCCCCTTCCCATCCCCTTGTGATGCCTCCGACGGCGTATCTCCCGGACCGGTGGGTCCTTTGGGCGCCGTCGCTCGCGGAGGCGTGTGCTGCCGGGCCAGGGAGACCCGGTGAAACGGTTTTCCGCTGGCCGCCCGCTGGTTAGTTGGGGACCCGAACCCGGGCAACACTCTTAACCTCTGGCCCGGGTCGTAGAGAAGAGATAATAATACTTACCATTGCCATTAATGCCACTAACAAATTGATACAGAAACCATTCTAGTCGAACAAATATGTTTATTAACGTCAAAAATAATATAACTTCCTCAGTTTCCATCATCTGTCTCACGATATTACATACAGATGAGTAGGACAGAGCTAGTTCTCGGAGTTTCCAATGCAGATTTTTATTTTCCAGTGCTGAAAAAAATTGAAGAATCAAATGACCTTGAGTTCATACGACTCAACATTTTTTTATAAGATTGAAGTAGCAAACGAGCATGCAGTCCATCTGATGGTATGTGTGACTGTCACCCTTGGAATTCTGTAAGCAACTTAATACAGAATCTCGGTTCAATCAGAGGTCAATCACAGATGCGTTGCTACTACCGAGGACTGAGATGGTCGCCTCGTTTAAAATTGTGCCGGCAACCACAACAGTCTATCGAAATGGAAGATCTGCTAGAAATAGGTGGATTCACAAGACAATCACAGTTGTTACTACCGAGGACTATGATGATATAATATAAAAGTATGCCTGCAAGCACACTCTGCCATCCAAACGCAAGAACTGCTTCACGCTAGAAATAGGTGTGGCGGTGGTACCTCCCCGGTCGAACTGCACTACAGTCCACCTGACGGCAAGTGGCCACTGCCACCCATAGACTTCTGTAATCAACATACAGAACATGGGTTCCATCTGAAGTCAATCACAGATGCGTTGTCACTCCCGAGGACTATGATGGTCGCCTCATGTGAAAATGTGCCGGCAACCACACCCTTATATCGAAACGCAAGAAATGCTTCACGTTAGAAATAGATGTGGCGGTGGTACTTCTTCGGTCAAACTACACTGGTTCTACCTTCCTTGAACGATATGAAAACACAAACCAAATGACACACTGTTGTCCTGTACTCGAAGGAAGCGAGAGTTGATTTTCCTTACAGTGAAATAAACTCTCAAAGTTAATACAATGAACTGGGATATTAATATTATTGGCACCAGACTCAAATGATAGGTCAGCAAAGTATACCAGAGCCACTTAGCGACTGAAACAAGAGAAAAAGAAACAATGTTAAAAATTTTGGAAAATCCAAGACTAATATTCTCGCGGAATTTTAATACTTAACGGGTACTCACGATATGCGGTTTTTGAATCCTTTTCGAATTCTTTTTGCCGATATTTCGACCCAGTTGCATGGATCGTGGTCGCGGCGAAATATCGGCAAAAAGAATTCGAAAACGATTCAAAAACCGCATATGGTGAGTACCCGTTAAGTATTAAAATGTGTACGAGTCATATTAGTGAAATTTAGTTTTTGGTTAATTTACATATTAATACATGAAGCAAAAATTTAAAATTCGTCTTAAGTTACTTTCCGCAGGCAGAGAAGTATGAAACTTCGCACGGTTATAGTTAAGTTATGTGAAGGAATACCAAATGCTAATATTTTTTTTCAAATAATGCATAAACATATATAAAATCAACTAAAAATACATTACACACACTACCTTGCATTTGACACAAACACATCACTACATAGTATAAAACAAAGTCGCTTCCCGCTGTCTGTCCCTATGTACGCTTAAATCTTTAAAACTACGCTATGGATTAATGCAGTTTTTTATGTTTGATACGAGGAGTGACTCAAATTTTTCCTACCCACTTTGAGGTTTATGGACGAATAATCAACTAATTTAATAATAACTTTAAAAATTCAACAATCGCTCATTAAACTAACATTTTAACGAAATAACACTAAACACGTGTTGGCTAACGTAAACACATAGACGATACACGACTGCACGTCACTAGGGGACGCGCGGGGACAGAAGCGAGGTGCGGGGTACGGAACCGCTTTTGTTTCATGCGCCTAATTGTTGTGGACACGTAATACATTACAATGATATGTCATATGTTGCAATATGACACCCGGCCATATGACATTTACAGCCGGCGATGCATTGGCGACTCCTCTGGTGTTGCGAATGTCCATAGGCGACGGTGACTACTTTATATCAGGTAGCCCGTCTGCCTTATCGTTAGGTAAAATTATAAAAAAAAAAATGTCAAGCCTTTTGTGCTGTAGATAAGAAATGGATATTTTATTTATTTATTTAAAAAGGGCAGCCAAGAAGGCAATACATTATACTTACAACTAAAAACTACATTAGGCTTAAATTAAATGCTGTCTTAATAACAGGCCACCCCGGCATGCATCATGGTCGAGTTTAAATACTATAAGATTATATTATAACACTTAATTGTACGTACAGTAAAAATGATTACGTATAGTATATATGTAAATGTGGTATGTATGTATATATGTATAGTAAAAAGAAAAAATGTGTTAATTACAAAAGTATTGTAAATAATTGAATGTAATTAATCCTGTAATAAACATTTTATAGAGTTCTTAAATTTACTAATTTTACATACACTATTTTACATACATAATTTTACATAGACATACGAGTACATACGGTAGAAATAAATAATAGTTAAAAAAAACTAAAAAACACGCTTTTTATAGAAAACCGAACTAAAAAATAGAAAATAAATTCAAATGAATTTAAATTATGAAAATAGTGTTAAAAATTTCAATGAATATAAATTAATAATTGTGTGAATAAAAAAAAATATTTTATTTAAAAAAAAGCGTGGGGTGCATGGTGTCAATGGTTATAGATATTTTATTGACAGATATGAGTAGAGTGATTATCATTTCGATAATATCTTAAAAAGCACCCCAAGCTAATAAAAATACTTCTGACACAAACAGACAAAAAAGCGTAAAGGCAAATTTAAACATACCGAACAAAACGTCTGACCCGTAATGTGTATAGAACATAGTGAAGATAAGAATAATTGTACATAAGACTGATATGATTATAAACATCACTTTAGCGACGGAGTCCATTTTCTTTTCCAGCTTCTCGACCTTATAATTTGTTAGGTTTTCGTTTAGCTGAAATACAAAAAATCTAATTAGATACTTTTATGTTTTGCTAGATCCTAGAGCCTCGGGGTCAGAATAGGGCTACGGTATCCCCTGCTTGTCGTAAGAGGCGCCTAAAAGGGGCTTCCGGGGTTGCAGACGGCTAGAGTGGGAGCTCGAACCGTTCGGTCAGGCAATCCGGGGAAGGACGGCGGCATGTGTGGTGGCAGAAGGTGCGGTGAGCAGTTCACGCCCACCAGAGAAGAGCCCCGATGGGGCACACGCTGAGGACACCGGCGGCGGTCAATAGGAGTTCCCGGAGTCCTCTTCGCAGCGTCGAGGTCGGCCACCGGGGGGGTTTTAGTGCGGTAAGAATCCCACATAACCCTGCGTCGCTCCCACGGCGTCGGGTACTTTTTGAAAGTTTCCTCCTCGAAAACAAAAAAAAAACAAGGTCCTAGGTTCCGGTCCATGTAGTTCCGAGACCAGAATAGGGCTACGGTTCTGCCTGTTGTAAGAGGCGACTCCCCCCTTTTGACACAATCGGGTAAAACTACTTTTAGATATTTGCATATTTTTAGATGTGTGCATTCACCAGAGTTGTGCAAATGCTTTGCGTTTCGCAGTGTTTAGCAAAAAATGGCACCAATTTATACAAAACAAAAACGTGCGGCACTCGGGGACTGCCGCGATAAAGCTATTGCTTAGCATTGGAGGTGGTAGAACCAGTGTAGTTCGACCGTGAAAGTACCACCGCCACACTTATTTCTACCTTGTCCAGACGTTGCATGTTCTGAAGAAAATGCTTCATTCTAGAAGATGCTTGATAAGCGCCGATGAAATGCATCACTGTGTTAGTCCACTTTTCGACGCCCCAAGTAATCCACACAATGTAATTGGTACGTTGAAAAAAATAACTTTTCTTGAGCCATGTGAAGAGGATGCCTAAAAACAAGAAATTATATAAAAAAGGTGTGTGTGCGATTCACACACGATAGAAGTGAAACTTCAGTAAATCGAGAAAAGAATGGTATTAGCTCACGTACTTTTCACATTTACTAACACACGTTAAATGCTCAAATACAAGCAAGTATTAAACAGTGTGCTCTCTCGCTTTGGCTCACTAATTACAGGCGACTATGCTTAGAAGACGGGAGTGGGGACGTGTGTATATTTCTGTCTCATTCTTTACCGGCTTCATTCTACACATTTTTGTATTTGTGTCTCTTACCTGTCGTTTTTTCCGTTGCATCAGATTTGAAATCACAACGATTCTAAAGAAGTTTCACTTCAAAAAAATTCCCGCCCGTTAAAACAAACTCTTTTAGAAGAAAGAAAGAAAGAAAAATATTTGTTTCGGTCCATCGACACAAAGAATAGGCACATACATAAATTTAACAAAAAAAATGGGTTAAAAATAACAATATTCGAAAAAAATAAATATAAAAATACGCTAAACCTAAAACAATAAAAAAGAAGTAAAATGTATCAGTAACGTTAATGGACTCACAAACAGAAGCTCGATTTTTGGTTAAAGCCGAGCAAATTATTCGACTATCGCCACAACCGTCAGCCGTAGCCGATAGTTTAGAAAATCAAGCAAAAACAATTGCGCCTTTTAAAAAAACGATAACATTTGAAAGCCCATTACCCAAGTGTATGCTGACCGGCGCATCACCATCTCAAACGCGGTGTTATGAATCTGTTCCAGTTTTTTTCAATTTTAACGCTTGCTAGAAACCTTCGGCTTTCTGGCTGAAGCCGAATTTTCCGAACGTGCATTTTCGGGTGAAGGTGGCCAAAGACGAAGCCGAAGCTTCGGGTTAACACCACTTACTTGTAACAATGACATATGCTATTCCGATAATCCAGAGCGCGCGCGACACTCGTACGCCAGTCGGCGCGAAGCGGAGCGGCGCGACGCAGAACATTCGCGACACTTGCATCACTGATGTGAACGCGCTGCGCGCGCTTGTGTCTGATTTTGTTCGATACATGACTTAAAATTCAAGGTCTGTTTCATGGATCATCAAATAATATTCGTCTGTTCGAAACGCCAAAGACAGTTTAAAAACTATAACCTGATGCGTAAGAACTCTGAAAAAGATGAAACAATAATGATGTTTATTTCATGTTTTTTTATAGCAGTTGTGTTTTTTTAAATTTATTCATCCATCCATCAGTCTTTTGAGATCCACTGCTGGACATAGCCCTCCCCTAAACGGCGCCACTCCAGCCGGTCCTGTGCCCTCTGGATCCAAGGGTTTCCTGCAGTTTCATCGGTCCACCTGGTGGGGGAACGACCTGTGCTCCTTTTGCCTAAACTATTTTTAGTGCTCCTTTTAAAATTACTATCTTTTATTTAGTTTACCTTGTTAGTTCGTATCAAATCTTGCAACTGATTAAAGTCAGTTTACTTTAATTGACCTGAAAATTAAATAATTTTCAAGGTGGTAGAACCCGAGTAGTTTGACCGGGGAATTACCACTGCCACACCTATTTCTAGCGTGAAGCATTTCTTGCGTTTCGATGGAAGGGTGTGGTTGCCGGTACACTTTCACAGGAGGCGACTATCACAGTCCTCGGGAGTAGCAACGCATCTGTGATTGGCTTCAGATGGAACCCATGTTCTATAAAGTTGATTACAGATGTCCATGAGTGGCAGTGATTTACCATCAGGTGGACTGCATGCTCGTTTGCTACTTCAGTCAGATAAAAAATAATTTCCATGGGCAGCTGTGATCACTTACCGTCAGGTGGACTGCATGCTCATTACTTTAATTACATACAAATAATGAAGAAACTTTATTTTAACACTATATGAATCTCGCCTGCTCGCAGTAGAAGTTATATTTATTATTGTAACATAACAATTACAATGAAGTAAAGGATAATAAGTCATCAGTAAGGTCGCACTGAACATTATGTATTGAACGCGATTTTATCATTTATTATGATTGATGTTGAAAATATGACATAGAAATTATAGGGAATTACTATCTTTTATAATTAAGGGATATATTTTTTTATATGACTGAAATCTGCACCTGAGCAAACAAGCAAACGAGCATGCAGTCCACATGATGGCATTATAGTTTGACGAAACATTTACCTTAATCTCTCAATTCTGATGATGTAGGGCTAATTCTAACCTCAACTGAGCAAACAAGCAAACGAGCATGCAGTCCACATGATGGCATTATAGTTTGACGAAACATTTACCTTCAACTCTTCAATCCGGATGATGCAGGGCTACTACTAGCCCAAACTATAAAAATAGCTATTTAGTGCTTACATTTATGTAATGAGATTACTAACCAGAAACTTATGATGAAAAATTTGACCTTCAACTCCCCAATCCCGATAATGCAGATATGATTCAAGCCTAAGCCATAGGGGTTGGCCATTTGGTGCTTATGGTTATGATTAACATTACTAAGCAGAGATACATGATGAAAAATTTGACCTTCAACTCCTCAACCCTGATGATTCAGGGTGCTGCAAGCCCAAGCCGTTAGAGATGGCTATTTGGTGCTAACAGATATATAATAATATAGCAAGGCAAAAATTTACGATGATAAATTTGATCTTCAACTCCTTAACCCTGATGATGCAGAGGTACTACAGGCCTAAACCATGAATGTTGGACATTTGTTGCTCACGGATTTATAATAAAATTGCTAAGCAAAGGCATAAGACAAAAAATTGGACCTTCAACTCCTCAATCCTGATGATGCAGGGATATTGAATGCCTAAACCATAAAAAATAGCTTTAATAATTTTATGCTTATGCATTTATAATGAGATTGAAAAGATGTAAGGTAGAAAGAATATCAGACAAATGGTGGCATACAAAACTGTGCAAGGTTTCATTAACGTCTAAATTGCGGCTTCCCGAAGTAATCGCAAAAAATATATAAAAATAAATAAATATTTGGAATGAGATGAGATATTATTATGTTAATCTTAAGGCAATAGATCGAGTGTGGTTCGACAGGGAAGTACCACCGCCACACGTATTTCTAGCGTGAAGAATTTCTTGCGTTTCGATAGAAGGGTGTGGTTGCCGGCACACTTTCACATGAGGCGACCATCATAGTCCCCGGGAACAGCAACGCATCTGTGATTGACTTCAGATGGAATCCATGTTCTGTACGTAGTTGATTACAGATGTCCATGGGCGGCAGTGGCCACTTACCATCAGGTGGACTGCATGCTTGTTTGTTAATTCAGGCAGATAATAAAAAAATCTATTTTTATAACAACAGCATAAATGTATTGAGCTGATTATGGATCTTGCTATGGATGAACTACACTTTGGGAACAACAACAACACAACAAACAACAAACAACTTTGGGAAAATCCAAAAGGTAATTATTATGATACAGAAAACATCGAATTAATTACCTAATTAACAATGATATATGATAACATCCTTCAAGTACTTGTTATATAATAAGAAATCTATTCTATATACTTATAATAAATCTGTAGAGAGATCAATTCTGTACATGAAATATATTTCCAAAATAACTATCAGGGGGTGATTAGGGATCGACACTGATAAATGCAATCAGTAAAATTTATAGGATTCTGCATATTATAATATTATTTTTATCTGAAGTAGCAAACGAGTATGCAGTTCATCTGATGGCAAGTGGTCACTGCCGTATGAACATCTATAAGCAACTTCATACAGAACATGGGTTCTATCTGACGTCAATCATAGATGCTTTGCTACTCCCAAGGTCCAAGATGGTCGCCTCGTTATGTGTTTTCACAGTAAGACATTGAATGTTCTATTTCGTTTATTTTGCATACGTTTTTGTCAAATGCAAGGTAGTGTGTGTAATGTTTTTAGTTGATTTTACGTATATTTTATGCATTATTTGAAAAAATATTAGCATTGCGCAATCCTTCTCTACATCATACTCTAACCGTGCGTAATTTCATACTCCTCCGCCTGCGGCAAGTATCTTAAAAACGAATCACAAACTTTTGCTTCACGTATTATGTATAGATGTCAGAAAAGATTTACGATCAACGGATCACTGCAAAAAATAATCTAATTTTAACAATTAGAGATAATCATTCCGATAAATGGAATTTCCAGTATAAACCCATTCTGTCTGATAGCATTAATCCAGATAACATATTTTTCTTTAGTATAAAAGGGCTAGAAAATAACACTGAAGCATTCTACAAGGAAACCTTCCACGATGAGAACCTTCATAGTCGTCCTCGCTCTGGCGGTAGCAGCATCAGCTGCGCCCCAATATGAGCCCATCTTCTACGACTACCACGAAGAGTTCGGAATCCCCGAAGCCGCCCGCATCAAGGCTGCTGAGGAGGCCATGGACTTCGACGGATCCAGAATCGTGGGAGGCTCCAACTCCAACGTCGGACAATTTCCTTTCTTCGTAAGTTATATAATGTACTTATGGCAAATGTATAAATGAGCATGCAGTCCACCTTATGGCCAGCAGCTACTACCGTCCAAAAACATCTATAATCAACCCGGGATAAGATTATAACCTAAGATCGACCATAGATTCGTTGCTGCTCCTAAGGACCTGGAACATCTGGGATATATACATCTCTCTCACACGCAGTAAATTAGACCAGGACTGCGGTTAACACTGCTATTAAAAGGTAGAATATATCAGTAAAGATTACCACTTAGCAAAGTGTTTTAATCTTAAGAAAAACCTGCAAAAGAAACTCCAAACAAACAGCTTTCACAAAGATGAATTAACGATATCAATGCTCACCCGCTATAAGAGCTTTTGAAGCTGGAGCTACATCAGAACACACATGTTTACCGGTACTTATTTCAAATTTGTTTCTCCGCCTATTTCAACTTTCTTTCCGCTGAATTATAAGCAATCAATATTACCAGGGCGGTCTGCTGATCGCGATGGCCAGCGGCGGTCAATCCGTCTGCGGCTCCTCGCTACTGTCTAACACCCGCGCAGTCACCGCTGCCCACTGCTGGAGACACCGCAATAGCCAGGCTCGCCAATTCACCGTGATCCTCGCTTCCAACCGCCTCTTCTCTGGCGGTACCCGCATCAACACCAACCGCGTGCAGATGCACGGCAGCTATAACGACAACAATCTCCAAAATGACATCGCTATGATCACCATCAACCACGTCGGTTACACCAGTAAGTTTTAAATTAAATTACCGATTGAAAAAACGTTTACACGTCTTAAAAAGTAATTCTACGTAGTCTCTAAAGAATTCTTTTCTAACCATCGTTATAGAAGATTCAGCGTCTCAAAACTGTCCGGTGAAAAAGAACGCCCAATTTGAAAATTGAGCGTTCATTTCAAGTAGTAAAATTTTATATTGCTTTTTGCTTAAAGCGTTGTAAAAATTCATTCATTGACGTAAGGTTACATTGCAAAAATATATGGTCGTTATGACCATCTATAAATAACTAGGTACAATTGACGACAGTTTTAGGTGTCATTTTTGTTTGAGACTGTGTATCTAGTGTATTTCTATATCGACGTTTCTAACACGTGTGAAGGTAAAATATTTTAGATCACTGAGATTAACGAGCATATAAAGCTTCGCAGATAAATGGTTAATTATTATGCGAAAACTGAATTCGGCTTAATAAAAAAATCGCGGATGCCATAAGATGGTATTTTTATTTTTAAGTTTGTGAAATAAAGGGAATTTTCAATTCAAATGAAAACGTTATTTAATTATTTACTTACACAATTGTTTAGTTTTTATAAATAACGTATTGTCTATGATTTCCCATGGATAGTTTTGCTAATCTTGTATTCGACCTGAGTTCTTTTTCTTTTTTGTTTCTAGTACAGTTAATATATGGAACTTCATAGCTCGTATTCCGTTTTATTAAATGTCTTATGAGATATTTAACGTTCAATTATGTTTCAGACCAAATCAGGAACATCAACATTCCCGGCGGCTCCAACTCCTACGCTGGCCAGAACGCTATCGCCGTTGGCTTCGGTCGCACCGCTGATGGTAAGCTTATCAATTGAACACGTCCAGAACATGAAATTAGTTTGGTTCAACCGGGAAGGTACCAGCACCACATCTGTTAGTAGCTTGAAGCAGTTCTTGATTTTTTACTTGCGTGGTTCAAGCTTACTCCATATGAGCTGACCGTTTTAGTCCTCGGTATAAACGTGTCTATGATGAACTTTTAATAGAACCCATGTTGTACATGGAGTTGATGAAAAAGTATAATTTGTGACGCTTTTTCATCGACTCCACGTAGAACATGGGATTTTTTTTGGCATTTTTCCGTGTGCAACCAGTGGTTCCAGATAATTCATTCGAATTGGTACTTGAGCCAAAAGTCTATCATATTAGAAATAATGATATCTACTCATGAATTCATATATGTAAAGGCGCGGTTTTCGTACAAAAATATATATGCGACAATAATGGTCACCTTGCGGGCAGCCGTCCGAGTGGCCACGACTCGTGGGACAGACTGAAAATCAGCGTCATGGAGTAGGAATAAACCTGGTCATGGCATAAGCTCTGTCCCCTTCGCGACCCTAAACTAATTAATCCGAATAAAGGTCATTATTATTATAATTGTTATCATTTACCGTAGAAAGTTTGGTCTTAGAAGTGCATTTTTATGTTTTAAGACGTATTCCTAAACAAGGTATATGAAAAAAATTACTGTGAGTTTCTTCATCCTATTGATGCAGAACCAGCCTTAACCCTACCATTTTATGTTTGTTACGTTTGACAAATACACAGCGTGCTAGCATGGTCCTCTAACTCTAAGAGGACTTGCAGTGAAACAAGAATGTTTTTTCCAGGTTCCGCTGGTAATAACAACCAGAACCTCAGACACGTGACCATCCAGGTCATCACCAACGACGTGTGCCGCCAGACCTTCGGTAACACCATCATCGCCTCCACTCTCTGCACCAGCGGCGCTGGCGGCAGAGGCGTCTGCCAGGGTGACTCCGGTGGCCCCCTTTACATTGGGTCCAATCTTGTAAGTTTTACGAATATCATTTTCATCTTGTTTTTTTTTTCACTTTTCGTCTTTCGCCAATTAACGTTCTATTGATAGGCTCGGGTTTTCTCTTAGAATGAGAGAGTTTCAGGCCATAGTCCACTGCGCTCGCCAAGTGCGAATTATCTGACTTCACACACCTTCGAGAATTTTTTTTAAGAACTCTCTGTGTAGGTTTCCTCAGAATTTTTTTTAAGAACTCTCTGTGTAGGTTTCCTCACGATTTTTTCCTTCGTCGAAAAGCAATGCTAATTAATTTCTAATACGCACATAATTTTAGAAAAATCAGTGCTGCATGCCTGGGTTTGAACCTTGGACCGATCGAGAGGGCAAGTTTCAACCATTAGGCTATCACTGCTCTCTGTGTTTTTCATCGAGCGTGAATCTACTACTATCTATTCCTTGTCCGATGTCATATAATATTAATGAACGTCTCTTCCAGATTGGTGTGACCTCCTTCGTCGCGGCTGCTGGCTGCTCCCGTGGTCATCCCGCCGGTTTCGCCAGGGTCACCTCCTTCGCGTCCTGGCTCCGTGGACGCATGTAAACCACCAATCTACCTTGCTATGTTTAAAAAATATTTGAATGTTTAAATATATTTTAGCAATTTAATATTGATGTCTTTAATATAACAATTTCCTTGTCCTTTTTGCATAGAAAGAAAACATTTTCTTTATTACGCCAAATACCAAATGGACCCTTAGTTCAGTTGATGCCAAGTGGTCATTGTCGTATGAACATTTTTTTTTATCTGACTGAAGTAGCATGCGGTCCACCTGATGGTAAGTGGTCACCGCCGCACGGACATCTGTAATCAATTTCTTACAGCACATGGATTTCGGGTGTCAACCAAGTCAATCACAGATGCTTTGCTAGTCCCGGGGACAATGATGGTCGCCTCATGTGAAAGTGTACCGGAAAGTGAAACCACACCCTTCCGTTGAAACGCAAGAACTGCTTCACGTTAGAAAAAGGTGTGGCGGTGGTACTTCCCCGGTCGAACTACACTGGTTCTACCTTCAAAAACATCTGTAGTCAACATCACATAGAACAGTAAAGTGAGCCGACAATAGGGTTGCCAGTTTTTTTTAATAAGGCGGGGTTTGGGAACTTTTTGGGTAAAAAAGCAGGACTTCGAACGCTTAGACGCGCTACATGGTACACAGATTTGCGTGTGTTAGGTTTTTTTCGTTATGAGATTTCTTAATTCAGTCGCCGCGCTCAAATCCCGTGATAAAAGCTGTGCATTAGATTAAAAATAGGTTAGCAGACTATTTTGAACTCGTGAAAAAAATGTTTTTATTGATAAAGCTACAAAGACAGACCTAATACAAACAGTGATATATGGCCACTACTACCCATGAACATGTATTATGAGCCTCTGATAAGATAAGATTATTTTTATTTATACAAATTGAGTCATAATATTTTTCTTATCACTTAATATTTTTATCACAAATCAGGTTGATTATAATGTCGTAGGACCGTGATTTTTAGGGTTCTCTGAATAAAGAGTAAAACCGGACACTATTATTAAGACTCCGCTATCCATCTGACCGTCTGTACATCTGTCTGTTACCGAGCTATCTCACGGCTAAAGATTTTTAATATTGATATGTTCACTATAAGATGTTATGTTAGATAATTACGTAACAATTTAAGACGAAAAAACAAGAAATACACCCGACTCCCATGCCACAAAAAGTAAAAAATAATTTAAATATATATTGGTTTAGAACATACTCAGTACTGAGTACATAGTCCCGAAGTCGGCGCTCATATAAGACACATGTAGTTTCGTCGTGATCCAGCGACATATGGTGAGCGCCGACTTCGGGACTATGTACTAAGTACTGTGTTTGCTCTAAACCAACATGTATTTAAATTATTTATTACTTTTATGTGGTGTGGCGACCTCCCGCTACTCATCAAGAGATGGCGCTACTAGTATTCTGAAACACGCTATCGAAGTATTCTCAATACCCTGCATATATACTCGTAAAAGTTTCGAACAACGACTGTCGGAGCACGGCGGCTCCCCAGGCATGATCACCTCCCGGGAAGGTAAAAATCCCACATAACCCTGCGTCGCTCCCACGGCGTCGGGTACCTTTTGAAGGTTTCCCCCTCGACAACAAAAAAAAAAAGGCATGATCTCCTAGCCTGGCGGGAGATCACCCGCCGCCAAAGTGGCATAGTTTTAGTGGCATAGTTAATACAAACGTATTACGAACAATAATTACCAAACTCGGGCCACAGGCCATAAGTGATACACACAAAGTCAAATCCTCTCGAAAAACATCACCATAATTCTGACACAGCCGGATAATAATATTATATAATGCTACGGAATCATTTCTTGTAGGAGTTTGCCTCACACTTGGCTAATAATTTCTACGTAACTGTTTTATAGGGCTATCAATCTGAGTGATAACATCACGTTCAATACGTAATGTCCAGTGTGACCTTATTAGGGGAATACATTTTCTTTATTTTGAATACAACTGCGTCATAAAAAGGTAATATATTTGAAGCGTATGTCCTCGTATTTTCTTTACTAAGCACCTTTCACTTTATTGTTTTGAAGTAGCAAACGACCATGCCCACCTGATGGTAAGTGTTCACTGCCATGGAAGCAGTAGAAAGAGTTTAAATCTGTAGTCTAAACAGTTTTTGAACAGTAAATTTTTCTCTCGAAACAGATTTTAATTTTGTTTATTTTATCTTCCAAAAACAGAAATGTATCGAACTAAATATGAAACTGGCGCGCATGGTGCGTTCACATCAGTGATGCAGATATCGCGAATGTTTTGCGTCGCGCCGCTCCGCTTTGCGCCGACTGGCGTACAAGTGTGGCGCGCTCTCTGGATTGTTGGAATAATATATACCGCTGCTACAAGTAAGTTATGGTTTTGTGTACTAGACGTGATGAGCAGTGATAGCCTAATGGTTGAAACTTGCCCTCTCGATCGGGAGGTCCGAGGTTCAAACCCAGGCACGCACCACTGATTTAAGTGCGTATTATAAATTAATTATCACTGCTTTTCGGTGAAGGAAAACATCGTGAGGAAACTTACACACCCGAGAGTTCTTAAAAAAAAAAATTCTCAAAGGTGTGTGAAGTCCACCAATTCGCACTTGGCCAGCGCGGTAGACTATGGCCTAAACTCTCTCATTCTGAGAGAAGACCCGTGCCCAGCAGTGGGACAATAATGGGTTGACGTGTACTAGACGTAGCAGGTATATCTGATGATGTCCATGTAGTTCCAGGACCAGAATAGGGCTACGGTATCTGCCTGTCGTAAGAGGCGCTTAAAAGGGGTTACCGGGTTTGTGGGCGGTAAGAGTGGGAGTTTGAACCGTCCAGACAAGCGACTCTAGGTAGGACGACGGCATGTGTGGTCGCACGCCGTCGTAAACACCAAAAGGCGCAGTACAAATGCTCACTGGGAAGAACCCGAATAGGGCGTCGCGCTCGGAGGACTCCGGTTGTGTTCCACTGGAGATCTCGGAGTCCTCCACGTAGCGCTTAGGATGGCCACCGCGAGGCTTTAGTTAGGTAAAAATCCAAATAACCCAGCGTTGCTCCCACAGCGTCGGGTATCTTTTGAAGATTTCCCCCTTGAAAACAAAAAAGGCATATATGATAAAATTGGTCATTGCTAACATCACCAATTCAACCATGAACAGAATGAACTACCTGAGGTCTAGAAGAGTACTTCTAGACTACTTCTTTATTTTTCTCAAGGGGAAACCTTCAAAAGGTACCCGACGCCGTGGGAGTGACGCAGGGTTATTTGGGATTTTTACCGCACTAACCCCCAAGGTGGCCTTCCTTGGCCCTACAAAGAGGACCCCGGCATCTCCAAAAGAACTCTACCATAATCATCTCCTCCCAGATGGGCGGCGGGGCCCACCGCTCCGTCTAGACTTTACGACGGTATGCGACCACACGAACGGTTCGAGCTTCCTCTCTAGCCGCCTGCAACCCCGGAAGCCCCTTTTAGTCGCCTCTTACGACAGGCAGGGGATGCCGCAGCCCTATTCTGGTCCCGGAACTACAAGGTAGAACTACAGTGGTCCTACCACATTGAAAATGTTAAATAAATGTTTACTACATTTGTATACCGTAAATATGGGATTGAAACTTCGAGCCCAAATCCAGAGATCAAAGTTTTATACATTATAATTTGTCTACCACATTTAGAGGAAATTTTATTGATCTGTGGTAACATTACGCGCCTGTCCATTAGCAATAGCAAAACCTCGGTACCCCACATGTCTATAGATTTGAATGAATAAAAAATTGCCATATGTTTTTCGACGAAAAAGAGGGATATAATAATAATAAATATTATTATTAATAATAATTCTTTATTTGCTAAAATAAGTTGCTTTACATAGGTAGTTAGTGTTCAAAAAGTTACAACGTCCTCTAATTTTGCCTTTCAGGCATGCAAATGTATAGTTAATTTTAAAATGTCAACATTATTTCATCTTGCAAGGTAGAACCAGTGTAGTTCGACCGGGGAAGTACCACCGCCACGTCTATTTCTAGCGTGAAGCATTTCTTGTGTTTCGATGGAAGGGTGTGGTTGCCAGCACACTTTTACATGAGGTGACCATCTTAGTTCTCGGGAGTAGTAACGCATCTGTGATTAATTTCATATAGAACCCATGTTCTATTTGAAGTTGCTTACAGAAGCTTACGGGCAGCTGCAACCACTTAGAATCAGGTGGATTTAATACTTGTTTGCTACTATGTATGTCAGTCTCTTCCGACATCATTCCTCCTTCGACTTCCAACGGAAGAGAGGAAGTTGTGTTATTTTAGATCGACAAATGCACAACAGCAAGAGTTCTTAGCAGATCAAATACTGATCTTTGTCGAAGCTAAAATTAATTTTTAAACAAAAAAAATGTGTGCGTGTACTAGCGTACACTCGTAAGAAGTGAAACTTCTTTATGACGTTATTTTTCAAAAAATAATTTACTATATGCAACTTTACAGAAATTGGTTAAACAAAGTTAAATTAGATAAAGTTTAATAAAAGGCTTTTATTAAACTTTATCTAATAATCTAATCTATAATAACAACGTGGGGCAACGTGCTCGGAGGATTCCGGTTTAAGTCGTTTCGAGATCCCGGAGTCCTCCTTTTTAGCGCCGAAGACGGCCACCTTTTAATGCGGTAAAAATCCCACATAACCCTGCGTCACTCCCACGGCGTCGGGTACCTTTTGAAGGTTTCCCCCTCGACAACAAAAAAAAGGACCACTGTAGTTGGACCGGGAAGTACCACCGCCATACCTATCAATGTCATTTTTAAGCAGTGGGGTTTTTAAACAATTTAATTGTGTTACTTTTCTCGGTTGACGAGAAAAGTAACACAATTAAATTGTTTGTAATTATTGTCCCACTGCTGGGCATAATTGCCAATTGGTGGACTTCACACACCTCAGAGAACGTTTTTTAAAGAATTCGACTGTGTAGGTTTCCTCACGATGTTTTCACATAATCACATAAATCAGTGGTGCGTGCCTGGATTTGAACCTCGGACCTCTCGATTGAGAGGGCAAGTTTCAACCAATAGGCTACTTGTTATTCAGGTACAGTGATAATTAATACGCACATAAATCAGTGGTGCATGCCTGGATTTGAACCTCGGACCTCCCCGATTGAGAAAGCAAGTTTAAACCATTTGCCTATCACTTGTTATCTAGGTATCCTCTTCACATGCGAAGATATATGGAGTTTCTATCAACCAAAAAGTTTAATACTTCGAATCACATGGGCTGTTGACCGATTTACGAACATAATGATTCATTTCACGGGAGCTTACCAGGCCGCTTCTAGAATGAATCTATTTCTTAAGAACTTGCAAATTTTGAATAAGGTAAGATAATTTAATAATCAAAGACATGTTATAATGACATTGAATGTTTCAGCCGACATCATTATATTATTCTTTTTGAAATGAAACTTCTTTAGGCGCATGAGGGTAAAATTTTTACAGATGAAACGTCACGCCGGTATGCAACGGAAGTGTCGGAAAAGAGAGAGAGAGTGATCGAGACCGATTGAGAGAGAGTAAGACAGGGCGAACGTATCATGAGCAACTAGCCGTGGAGTGAGAGTAGGGAGCAAGCGAGTGAGAAAGATTGAGAGAAAAAGTGAGACAGAGCGAACGTCGTATCACGCCTTTTTCCCTTCCTCTTAATCTTGGAAATTTAAAGTTTTAGATTTGTATAAATATAAACAAGATTTATAAATTAGTTCGCCAAAGAAGTTTCACTTCTGACATGTGTACTTTGTACGCACGCATGTTTTTTTTATTAGCTTCACCTGTATGTTTGTAACCGACTTCTTTGACACTTTAAACGGCCAGATTTCGTTCAAACTTTGTAGATTTATTGAGGACCGATGACAATACACTAATTTGATAAAATTATTCCATTTTTTAATTTGACTAAATAGTAGAAAATAAATAATAGTTTAAAAAAACTAAAAAACACGCTTTTTATAGAAAACCGAACTAAAAAATAGAAAATAAATTTAAATGAATTTAAATTAAGAAAATAGTGTTATAAATTTCAATGAATATAAATTAATAATAGTGTAAATAAAAAAAATATATATTTAAAAAAAAGCGTGGGGTGCATGGTGTCAATGGTTATAGATATTTTATTGACAGATATGTGTAGAGTGATTATCATTTCGATAATATCTTAAAAAGCACCCCACGCTTTTTTAAAAATAATATAATTTTTTTTTATTCACACTATTATTAATTTATATTCATTGAAATTTTTAACACTATTTTCTTAATTTAAATTCATTTAAATTTATTTTCTATTTTTTAGTTCGGTTTTCTATAAAAAGCGTGTTTTTTAGTTTTTTTAAACTATTATTTATTTGTAATTTATATACTAAATTATTTCAGTTTCTTTTTCTAACACGATTGTATCTGCCGCGACACGTTCTGTGTTTTTAGTCTCTTTTGTCTGATTGTCTTTTACCGATTTATCTGAATGAAGTAGCAAACGAGCTTGCACCTGATGGTAAGTGGTCACTGCCGCCCATGGACATCTGTAATCAACTTCATACAGAACATGGGTTTTATCTGAAGTCAATCACAGATGCGTTTCTACTCCCGAGGATTATGGTCGCCTCGTATATAAGTGTACCGGCAACCACACCCTTCTATCGGAGCTTTAGAAATGCTTCAAGCTAGAAATAGGTGTGGCGGTGGTACTATCCTGTTGAACTACTACAAGTTTAGTTAGACTACGAAATGTCTGGTACTCGTCTGATTAGTAGTGATACAGTTATATTGATATTTATTCATTTAGTTCTATATGAAAATCATTAAGCTAAAAATATAGAGCAGTGATAGCCTAATGGTTGAAACTTGCCCTCTCGATCGGGAGGTCCGAGATTCAAACCCAGGCACGCACCAATGATTTATGTGCGTATTATACATTAATTATCACTGTTTTTCGGTGAAGGAAAACATCGTGAGGAAATCTACACACCCGAGAGTTCTGAAAAAAATAAAGTTCTCGGAGGTGTGTGAAGTCCACTCTCTAAACTCTCTCATTCTGGGAGATGACCCGTGCCCAGCAGTGGGCCAATAATGGGTTGATGCGAAGCTTAAATGAAGTTTGAATTCGTGGGCACAACAAACACTCCTATTTTTGCCTAATATTTAGTATTCAGCGCTGCTGAGTACCGTTATGAAGGGTGTTCTCAGAGCAACATCATAGCGTCAGATAAGTTCTGAGGTGCTACAATTTGACCTCAGGGATCGAAACGATTGAGAGGTCAAGGTCAACAATCCAAAATGGTATAGATTTGACTATAGCTGTCCATAGGCGACAGTGGCCACCTGTTATCTATATATTAATACGTAAAGCAACAACTTGTGGTGCATTTTTAAGTAATATGCTGTGGATTAGGACGTAGAGAAGTGCACAATGTTAATATTGTTTTTAATAATGCACAAAACATACATAAAATGAACTAAAAACATTACACACACTACTGTGCATTTGTCACAAATACATACATAATAAACGAAATAGAACATTCAATATCTTACTATGAAAACACATAACGTCAAAAATGTCAAATGTCTTTGTCAAAATAGCGCTATTGCTTTTAAATGTGGCTCAGCTAATTAAACCTCTCTTTAAATTTAACGGGTGCGTTCAAAATAACTTGAAAATTATTACAATTTATTTAAATTAGAGAAATATTGGTGCTACTTTGGACAGTATGAAGTTTAGTTTAATATAAATTACGGTCGAATTTCGACCGTTGCGACGGGTGTCTAGATAGAATTGCATGCTCGTCTACTTTAACACTACATTAAACTACAGCTAAAACTACTGCTACTAAATTAATAAGAATAATTATAAATGTAATCATAAATATGTTTTATGTGATTATCCTTTTTGTTCTCTCTTGCTTGTTTATATGTAGTTTTTACTGTTTTCCGCTTGGTGATTCGGGAGCCCACTAGTCTCATTTCTCCCGCACAAGAACTCAGGGAGAAGGGAATGACTGAAAAACAGCGCTCTATGAGATAGAAATCTTATAGCAGCATAAGCTGAGTCATTTCCTTTTGCCTTATATCTAATAAACATTTAAATTTGAAACTATTGTTATGTATTTATATTGTAATTCCTTTATGTTTTTTGTTTTGCCTGTTGTCATTACTATTTTTTAAGGCAATAAACGAGTTTATTATTATTATTATTATTAAATTAAACATGTTTTTTTAGATAAACGAAAATTTATCTAATTGTAAGGTCGAGAAAATGGAAAGGAAAACGGACCTCATCGTTAAGCTGTATTGTGTTATGAAATGTGTTTTATCTATGATCACATTTACAATTATTACATGGGTTAGGTTCTACGTGTCCGACGGATTAAATGGTATGTTTATTAGTTTTATAGTAAGTGTAGGTTAGGTTAAGTTGCCACCTTTGTCCCTATAGTTCAGGGACCAGAATAGGACTACGGTACCCTCTGCCTGTCGTAAGAGGCGACTAAAAGGGGCTTCCGGGGTTGCGGGAAGAGTGGGAGCTCGAACCGTCCGGCCAAGCGACCCCGGGAAGGATGGCGACATGTGTGGTATGCTGCCGTAAAAACCAGAAGGTGCGGTGAGCAGTTCACGCCCATCAGGGAAGAGCCCAATGGGGCACACGCTGAGGACACCGGCGGCGGTCAATTGTGTTCCCGGAGTCCTCTTCGCAGCGTCGAGGTCGGCTACCGGCGGGGTTTTAGTGCGGTAAGAATCCCACAACTCGCGTCGCTCACACAACGTCGGGTACTTTTTGAAAGTTTCCCCCTCGAAAACAAAAAAAGGTTAAGTTGCCCTCTGTAGTCGGGGAGTAGAATATGGCTACGGCATCTGGGGTTGCAGGCGGTTAGAGTGGAAGCTCTAAGCCTAGCCAACAACCCCTAAAGAAGGCGGCATGTGTGGCTGCATGTTGTCGTACACCGGAAGGCGTAGGAGACAGTCACACTCCCCAAGAAATTCCACATAACCCGGTGTCTCTCCCAAGGCTTCGATGTGCCTTGCGGAGGTTTCCCCCCCGTCACAAAAAAAAACTTAGGTAAAATTAGGTAAATTTAATTAAGTATATTTTTTTTTACATAAGCCTAACTTGGTGACTGCCGTTGTAATTATAAGTTTAATGTATAAAATGTAAATCCATTCTTGGCTATAAGTCTTGTAACCTATGACTTAACCTATTAAACTAAGAGCTGTGGATTTTGTGACTGAAATAAAATAAAATAAAATAGATACGGATCACCTCGAAGTTATGTACTTCGAGGTGTACCCGACCCGTAGGAATAACTTCATCCATCCATCCATCAGCCCTTTGAGGTCCACTGCTGGACATAGGCCTCCTGTAAATGGCGCCACTCCAACCGGTCCTGTGCCTTCTGAATCCAACGGTTCCCCGCTGTCTTCTTCAGGTCATCAGTCCACCTGGTGAGGGGGCGACCTGTGTTCCTTTTGCCTAAACGTGGTCTCCACTCGAGGACCTTCCTTCCCCAACAGTTATCGGTCCTACGAGCGATGCGAATCGTATCTCGTAACGAAATTCCGAGTATAACCTTCTCCATAGCACGCTGAGCGACCCTGAGTCTCCGAATGAGGCCTACAGTGAAGGACCACGTTTCGGCGCCGTAGGTCATCACACATTGCTCAAATAATTTTGACTTCAGGCACTGAGGAATTGTGGACGAGAAGATACTACGTAATTTCTCGAACGCAACCCAGCCGAGTTAGATTCTTCGAGTGACCTTCCTCTCAAAGTTGGACTTACCCATCCGGATCGTTCGTCCCATGTAAATATACTCGTCAACAACTTCGAGAGGAGTGCCGTCACCAACTACCGGTACGGGTGTGATATGCACATTAGACATGATTTTCGTCTGGTCCATGTTCATCTTAAGACCCACCCGTTGTGAGGCACTGTTGAGGTCGCCTAGTATTGTGCTGAGGTCCGTCAGCGAATCTGCCAAGATGACTATATCATCGGCAAATCAAAGGTGCGTGACGTGTTCGCCATTGATGTTAATGTCAAGACCTTTCCACTCCATCAGCTTGAACAAATCTTCCAACGCAGCGGTGAACAGCTTCGGCGATATGACATCGCCCTGTCTGACTCGCCGCTGCAGTTGGATTGGATTCATGCTTCGGTCGTGTACTCGGACTGACATGGTGGCGGCTGTGTATACACACTTCAGCACCTCGATGTATAGGTACATCGAGGTGCTGAAGTGTGTATATCGTGTCGATCTGGCATCGCTGAAGTGACTCCAGCACTGCCCAGGTCTCGATACAATCGAAGGCTTTCTCATAGTCCACATAAGCAACTGTAAGGAATATCTCACTGCTTAATAAGTCTCGCTTAAATTTAAATAGGACCACATGAGAAGTACAAGGTTTTGAATTTATGTGTGTGAAGTGTAGAAAGCGTTATACCATCCATCCATCCATCAGCCTTGTAAGTCCACTGCTGGACATAGGCCTCCCCTAATCTGCGCCACTTCGACCGGCCCTGAGCCACCTGAAGCGTTATTATTAATTATTATTATTATCTGTATTTTATCTGACTGAAGTAGCAAACGAGCATGTGGTCACTGCCGCCCATGGACATCTGTAATCAACTACAAACAGAACATAGGTTCTATCTGAAGTCAATCATAGATGTGTTGCTACTCCCGAGGACTATGATGGCCTCTATCTATCCCTTCCATCTCGCGCAAGAAATGCTTCACGCTAGAAATAGATGGGGCGGTGGTACTTCCCCGGTCGAACTACACTGGTTCTACCACCTTAAGAGCGTTATTATTCATTATTTATTAACTGTATTATTCGTTTTTCAGCTGCCTTTTTGATCTGGTATACCGCACTGAGCTTTCATTCGTCTGTAGTGCCGTTCCTACTATCCTACCAATTCGTTGTACAACTCCTAAGAGTATATTACACTGTGAAGAAAATTAACGCCCGTTTTCCTCAAGTACAAGATAACTCCGTTTCATTTGGTTTGTATTCCTTTTTTGAAGTGAAACTTCTTTATCGGGGTTGGAAAAAATTAGGGTAACATTTTTTCGTTACGCGCCATCTTTTTCTGTTACGCGCCATCTTTTTCTTATCCCTACCACGCGTGATATTAGATAGATTATTATAGATTAGATTATTAGATAAAGTTTAATAAAAGCCTTTTATTAAACTTTATCTAATTTAATTTATTTAACCAATTTCTGTAAAGTTGGATATAGTAAATTATTTTTTAACCGACTTCCCAAAGGAAAGAGGTTATCTATTCGTCACGTATATTTTTTTTTTTTTTTTTTTTTTTTTTTTTTTTTTTTTTTTTTTTTTTTTTTTTTATGTATGTTCGGGCGAAATGGCTAGAAATCGTCGACCTACCGACACGATTCATACGACATTGTATGCGACTAGTTTCACAGGCAGTCCCATATTGAGGAAAATGAAAACCTTCCGGCGGTTTTCCCGGAAAATTGGAAAATGTCGGTTTCTTAAAATCTTGAATAACTTGGGTGTTTATAAACCGATTTCCATTTTCTTTCTTTCATTTGATAGGAAATTTCGTCACGCAATTTTTTCTCTTGGACATGGGTATGCTGTGATGCTTAACTCTTTGAGTTATGGGGTGGAAACCACCACCACTCCTCAAGTTTTTTAGATAATTTGAGATAACTCGGCTTCTGCCGAATCGATTCTTATGAAACTTGGAATATGTATTATATATCTATGCTTATATAGGTTGACGAAAAATTTGACCTTCAACTCTTCGATCCTGATGATGCAGGGTTACAGCTATCCTAAACTATAACATTAGCTATTTGGTGCTTACATATATGCAACAAGACTACTAAGCAAAGACATGTGATGAAAATTTGACCTTCAACTCCTCAATCCTGATGATGCAGGGGTGCCTCAAGCCTAAACCATTGGGGTTGATCATTTGGTGCTTATGGGTGTGTTATAACAATACAAGCCAAAGACATATTATAAAAAAAATTACCTTCAACTCCTCAACCCTGATGATGCAGGGTGCTGTAAGCCCAAGCCGTAGGTGATGACCATTTAGTGCTTACGGATATATAATAAGATAGCAAGGCAAAGATGTACGATGACAAATTTGACCTTCAACTCCTCAACCCTGATGATGCAGGGGTACTGCAGGCTTAAACCATAAACGTTAGACATTTGTTGCTCACGGATTTGTAATAACATTGCTAAGCAAAGGTATACGACGAAAAATTGGACCTTCAACTCCTCAATCCTGATGATGCAGGGGTATTGAATGCCTAAGCCATAAAACTTAGCTATTTCAATCTTACGCATTCAAAATGATATTTAAAAAAATGTAAGGTAAAACATTAGAAAAATGGTTGTATACGGTGGAAAATTGGACCTTCAACTCCTCAATCCTGATGATGCTGGGGTGCTTCAAGCTTAAACTATAGGCGTTAGCTACATGATCGCTACGTATATCTGATAAGATTACTAAGCAAAGATATAAAATGAAAAATTTGACCTTCAACTCCTCAACTCTGATGATGCAGGGGTACTCCAGGCTTAAACTATAGGCGTTGGCCATTTGATGCTTATGGGTATGTAATATATTTACAAAGCGAAGACGTATGATAAAAAAGTTGACCTTCAACTCCTCAACCCTGATGATGCAGGGTACTGTAAGCCCAAGCCATAGAAGTTGGGGATCTGTTGCTTACGTGCATGCGATGAGATTACATAGAAAAGATATGACATGATAATTTTGACCTTCAACTCTTCGGCCCTGATGATGCAGGGGTACTTCAAGCTTAAACCATAGGCGTTGGCCATTTGATACTTATGGATATGTAATATATTTACAAAGCAAAGACGTATGATAAGAAAATTGACCTTCAACTCCTCAACCCTGATGATGCAGGGTACTGCAAGTTTAAACCATAAGCATCGGCCATATGGTGCTTACGTATATGTAATGAGATTACTAAGCAAAGATATGACATGATAATTTTGACCTTCAACTCCTCAACCCTGATAATGCTGGGGTCCTTCAAGTTTAAACCGTAGGCATCGGCCATATTGTGCTTACGTATACATAATGTTGTTGTTCACAATACCAACAATGAGTTTCGGATAGGATATAATTATGATCAAAAATTCCACTTTGAATACAATTACCTGAAAGATGCAAGAGTACTTCCAACCTTTTTAAATTGGATGGGTTATTTTATCAGTATCAGTTGAATTATACTCTTAATTATAAGGTTTATATTACTTTTTCTACTTTAAATATTGATAATTATAGGTCTATTCTTTAAATAAATGTTTACTCAGAAAAAGTTGTTTTATTCGGTTAGGTTAGGTTCGAACAGATTTTTCCAATTCAGAATCTAAGGGAGGGGGCGCGGTAGCGCCCCCGACCGGTTGTGTCAAAAAAGTCTATTTTTATATGATGACGTCAGCACATAATTTTATTCATCCGAAAATCGGACGAATAATTAATTTTATTCATCCGGTTAGCGGACGACTAGCAACAGCCATAACTGATTTTATCGTGACTGAAAAGCGTGAAAAAAAAATTTTTAAACAAAAAATACAACCGACTTCCATGCCACATAAAAGTAAAAAATAATTTAAATACATGTTGGTTTAGAGCAAACACAGTACTTAGTACATAGTTCCGAAGTCGGCGCTCATATAAGATACTTGTAGTTTCGTCATGATCCAGCAAAATATGGTGAGCGCCGACTTCGGGACTATGTACTAAGTACTGTGTTTGCTCTAAACCAACATGTATTTAAATTATTTTTTACTTTTATGTGGCATGGAAGTCGGTTGTATTTTTTGTTTAAAATTTTTTTTGAAAAATAACGTCATAAAGAAGTTTCACTTCTTACAAGTGTACGCTAATACACGCACACATTTTTCTTATTAACTAGCAGTTCCCTGCGGTTTCACCCGCGTTAATGTTTAACGTGTTTGATGGTAGCGCAGCGTTCGAATAAAATAGGTCCGTTCGACCGTTTTTCTTTAACTTTGCAAATGCGACTACCACGAGAACTAGTTCATTTTTTGGGATAATTTATAGCTTATGTCACTGAAGAATAATGTAGCTTTCTACAATTGAATTTTCGTAATTTAAAAACAATAACCAATATTTTGACATCTGAAATACGTGAAGCAAAAACTTGGGTCATTTTTTAAGATACTTGCTGCGGACAGAGGAGTATGAAATTATGCATGGTTATAGTTGATGTAGAGAAGGATTGCGCAATGCTAATATGTTTTCAAATAATGCATAAAACATACATAAAATCAACTAAAAACACATTACACACACTACCTTGCATTTGACACAAACACATACATAATAAACGAAATAGAACATTAAATGTCATACTATGAAAACATATAACGTCAAAAATGACAGATGTCTTTGTCAAAATACCCGCTATTACTTTTAAATGCAGTTTACTTAATAAACTTCTTTTTACCTTTAACGGGTGCGTTCAAAATAACTTGAAAATTATTAAAATTTATTTAAATTAGAGAAATATTGGTGCTACTTTGGACAATATGAAGTTTAGTTTTTTAATTTAATTTACGGTCGAATTTCGACCGTTGGAACGGGTGACTAGTAAGGTGAATTGCACGCCCGTCTACTTCATTAAACAATACATTAAACTGCAGATTTCATACTAGTTTCTTTAAAAAGGGGTTAAAGGTCTTTGCTTACGTAACATAACATTGTATTCTTCAGCACTGGAAAACAGAAGTACGGTCTGGAAACTCCGAGAACTAGCTTTGTCCTACTCCTCTGTATGTAATATCGTGACACAGATGACAGAAACACAGGAAGTTACTCTGTTTCTGTCAGTTATATACATGTTTGTGCGTCTAGAATGGGTTCTGTATGCATTTCTTACCTGGAAATACGATACAGGTGAGTGATTAAAGTAATACTGTTTCTGAAGGTGTTCCCTAGTAATTGGTCTGATTTTTGGAATCTCATCAAATCTTCATTGAATTAAAAAATACTTTTACAGATGGTAGAACCAGTGTAGTTCGACCGGGGAGGTACCGCCGCCACACCTATTTCTAGCGTGAAGCATTTCTTGCGTTTCGATAGAAGGGTGCGGTTGCCGGCACAGTTTATATGAGGCGACCATCATAGTCCTCGGTCTGTCGCATCTGTGATTGACTGCAGAAAGCACTCATGTTCTATTTAAAGTTGATCATGGTCCATGGACGGGAGTGGCCACTCACCATCAGGTGAACTGCATGCTCGTTTGCTACTTCAATTAAATTAAAAAAACTAAATAGGGTAACAACACTAATACATACAATACATACATGACGCTGTCACATAAAAAAGACTATTATTATTCTTACCTTTATCCAATTTAACTAGCAACGACCATGCAGGTCACCTGATGGTACGTTGTCACCGCCACCGACGGACATCTGTAAGCAACTTCATACAGAACGTAGGTTGAAGATGGTAGAACCAGTTTAGTTCGACCGGGAAGTACCACCGCCACACCTATTTCTAGCGTGAAGCAGTTCTTGCGTTTCGATAGAAGGGTGTGATTGCCGGCACATTTTATATGAGGCGACCATCATAGTCCTCGGTCTGTCGCACCTGTGATTGACTTCAGATAGCACCCATGTTCTATTTAAAGTTGCTTACAGATGTCTATGAACGGCAGTGGCCACTTACCATCAGGTGAACTGCATGCTCACCATATTTCGCTGGATCACGACGAAACTACATGTGTCTAATATGAGCGCCCGGAACTATGTACTAAGTACTGTGTTTCCTCTAAACCAACATGTAATTAAATTATTTTTTACTGTTATGTGGCATGGAAGTCGGTTGTATTTTTTGTTTAATTTTTTTTTACTTTGTACTACTTTCAGATATATTATCTATTTTGTTTATGATTACAAATATCGTCTCTTGGCTGTTAATATTCATCTGCTCGGTGTTTCTTATTGAAACGTGTCATCGGACTCATGAAGAGGTATATTACAATTAACACTAATATTACAAGGTGGTAGAACCAGTGTAGTTCAACTGCGGAAGTATCACTCTAAAAAACTTGAGGAGTGGTGGTGGTTTCCACCCCATAACTCAAAGAGTTAAGCATCACAGCATACCCATGTCCAAGAGAAAAAGTTGCGTGATGAAATTTCCTATTAAATGAAAGAAAGAAAATGGAAATCGGTTCAGAAACACCCAAGTTATTCAAGATTTTAAGAAACCGACATTTTTCAATTTTCCGGGAAAACCGCTGCAAGGTTTTCATTTTCCTCAATATGGGACTGCCTGTGAAACTAGTCGCATACAATGTCGTATGAATCGTGTCGGTAGGTCGACGATTTCTGGCCATTTCGCCCGAACATACATAAAAAAAAAAAAAAAAAAATATATATACGTGACGAATAGATAACCTCTTTCCTTTGGGAAGTCCGTTAAAAAAAAAACAAATTTGTGACGAATAGATAACCTCTTTCCTTTGGGAAGTCGGTTAAAAACCGGTTTATCTGTAAAGTCGGTTTACTGACGATAGTTGAACGTGACAACGTCATAAGAAAATACTGATGGAATGGTTGAATTTTTGTACGGAGCGACAGATGTCGAGCTGCCGAACGCGGAGGCCGATTGTGCCTCTTTGTCGCTTGTCCCGCGCTTGCATTTTATGCCTTAAATGGAACGCTTCTGAGCGAATTATAAGACGTCATGTCTAAAAAAACCTTTTAGAAAGAAAAAATGGATATTACTGCTATTATTTGCAAGTTAAAACCAAACTTTGAGATTAATTTTCCTTACCTAGTGACGTCATTCTAAATCCAATATGGCGGACGATCCAAGATGGCGTATCAATTACTGTTTATCCATCCATCCATCAGCCTTTTGATGTCCACTGCTGAACATAGGCCTCCCCTAAATGGCGCCACTCCAACCGGTCCTGTGCCCTCTGAATCCAACGGTTTCCCGCTGTGTTCTTCAGGTCATCGGTCCATCTGGTAGGGGGGCGACCTTACTGTTTATGCACACAGGATTTTTTTAAAACGAAAACTAAAAAATAAAATATCTAACGAAATAATTTGATTTCAATCTTTTTGCTATTTTTATTTATATCAGTGAATGTTTTAAGCAGATGGATAGAACTGAGATCGAAATATGGAGGTTATCGCAGAGTTCAATCTTAGCGGAGAAGGTGACCAATGAGCTAGCGCTGTTCAGAAGATTGGTTCGAATGAACAAACCGACGTTCTCCACCCTCGGGGTGTGCACCCTCGCCCGCCCTCTACTTGTGAAGGTAAGTGTTATAAAAGAAGTTGGATTAATTATCTTTCGAGAGATATTTTTAACCGATTTTTTTTTATCTGACAAAAGTAGCAAACGAGCATGTAGCCCAATAGATGATAAGTGGTCCCTGCCGTGTAGACATCTATAATTAACATCATACAGAACATGGGTTCCATCTGAAGTAAATCACAGATGCGTTGCTACTCCCATGAGAATATCGATGTTTTGTTAGTTGATACATATTTAGTAGTTCCAGTTGTTAATAGATGGCGTTAGTAAAATTCATTTGCATTAATTTGCAAGTTCTGAATGATGCTATTAAATGCTAATGTTAATTCCCTTTGACCGTGCGGGCGAAGCCGCGGGCAAGGGCTAGTATTTAACAATAATCTCTTGTTACAGATAATTGGAGCTCTGATATCGTATTTAGTGACTTTACTGCAGTTATCAAAGTAGATGACGATTTAGTAATAGATCTAGGATACGCCCTGTAGTTTCCGGGATTAGAATAGGGCTACGGCATCCCCTGCCTGTCGTAAGAGGCGACTTGGGGCTTCCAGGGTTGCGGGCGGCTAGAGTGAGAGCTCGAACCGTTCGTTCAGACAATCCTGGGAAGGACGGCGGTTTGTGTTGTCGCATACCGTCGTAAAGACTAAACGGGGCGGTGGGCCCAACTGCCCATCTGGGAGGAGCCCGATGGGGCAACGCGCTCAGAGGATTCCGGTTGCGGTCGGACCGAGTTCCCGGGGTCCTCTTTTTAGCGCCGAGGACGGCCACCGGGGGGGGGGGGGGGGGGGTTAGTGCGGTAAAAATCCCACATAACCCTGCGTCGCTCCCACGGCGTCGGGTACCTTTTGAAGTACCAAAGGCAAGTATGGAAAGGGAAAAATATTATTATTGTGAATTATTGTTCCACATTAAAATATATTTCATTAGATCCTGCACGGTTATTTTATTTATCCAATCTTCTACCGTAAAGTGATTTTTATTGAAGTGAAACTTCTTTATCGGGGTTGGAAAAAAAAATAGTGTAACATTTTTTCGTTACGCTCCATCTTTTTCTGTTACGCGCCATCTTTTTCTGTTACGCGCCATCTTTTTTTTCCGTTACGCGCCATGTTTTTCTTATCCCTACCACGCGTGATATTAGATTTAGATTTAACTTTATTTAACCAATTCCTATAAAGTTTAACTATGTAACTTTAACTAATTTAACTTTATTTAACCAATTTCTATAAAGTTGCATATAGTAAATGATTTTTTGAAAAATAACGTCATAAAGAAGTTTCACTTCTTACGAGTGTACGCTAGTACACGCACACATTTTTTTTTAAATTTTTGACTGAGATAGCAAACGAGCATGCAGTCCACCTGATGGTAAGTGGTCACTGCCGTATGGACATCTGTAATCAACTTCATACAGAACATGGGTTCTATCTGAATTCAATCACAGATGCGTTGCCACTCCCGAGGACTATGATGGTCGCCTCATGTGAAAGTGTGTCGGCAACCACACCCTTCTATAGAAACGCAAGAAATGCTTCACGCTAGAAATAGGTGTGGCGGTGGTACTTCCCCAGTCGAACTACACTGGTTCTACCACCTTCAAAATACCTTCAAAAAACCTTTTAATGTGATTGAAGTATACACGCTTTCTATACTCATAGCCCCACACTAGGATTTTCTCCTGGGTCGTGGGTACCATGGATACACAAGACACAACCACCCAGACCCAGAACATGAATCTAAACTCATCTGGTACCTGTTTGGCCGGGAATCGAACCCGAGATCTATTGCGCGTCAGACCGGTATGGTATCCGCTCCGCCACGCGGGTCAAGTCGTGAATTGTTAATGTGATTTAAGTGACAAATAAAAACATTTTAACAATTAATATCTATCGACTTCCATGTCCCAAAAAAGTAAAAAAGAATTTCAAGTAATTTTGGTTTAGAACATACTCAGTACTTAGTATATAGTTCCGAAGTCGGCGCTCAACATATGATGCACGTAATGATGAGTGGCCACTGCGATCCAGACATTCATATTCTGTAGACTGCTATAGAACCATCCCATCCATCAGCCTTTTGATGTCCACTGCTGAACATAGGCCTCCCCTAAATGGCGCCACTCCAATCGGTCCTGTGCCTGAATCCAACGGTTTCCCGCTGTATTCTTCATGTCATCGGTCCACCTGGTGGGGGAGCGACTTTTTTTTTTGTTTTCGAGGGGGAAACCTTCAAAAGGTACCCGACGCCGTGGGAGCGACGCAGGGTTATGTGGGATTTTTACCGCACTAAAACCCCCCGGTGGCCGTCCTCGGCGCTGAAAAGGAGGACTCCGGGATCTCGAAACGATGTCAACCGGAATCCTCCGAGTGCGCTGCCCCATCGGGCTCCTCCCAGATGGGCGGCCGGGCCCACCTCTCCGTAGCCCTATTCTGACCCCGAGGCTACAGGGACGGGTGGGGGAGCGACCTGTTCTCCTTTTGCCTAAATGTGGTCGCCACTCGAGGACCTTTCTTCCCCATCGGTTATCGGTCCTTCGAGCGATGTTGCTATAGAACACTGCTCTGCATAAGAGAATACGTGATTGTACAAAACCGCGATTCATTGACAGAATTAAAATATTAATTTCTGTTCATTTGCTTATCAACTTAAGGTTCATTGCCGAACAAAGGCATCCCCTAATAGGGTATTTTCAGATGTGAAATGCTTATCGAGCGTATGTTAATATTTCCGCGGCAGTCCCCGAGTGCCGCACGTTTTCTTGCCGGATCTTCTCAGTTGAGGTCGTGTTCCAATCCGGTGGTAGTGTAAGAAAATGTAACTGACAATTTGTAAGTGCCGTAGGCCTATACAAAACTCTGGAGTTGCGGACGGCTGGAGTGGGACCTCGAACCGTCCAACAAGCCTCGAGAAGGACGGCGGGATGTGTGGCTGCATCTCGCCGTAAGCACCGGATGGTGAAGGGGGATGGTACACGTCCTCCAAGAGATGAGCCCGTGAGGGGTGCTGCGCTAGGGGACACCAGTTCGTTCAGTACTACAAGCGGTGAGAAAGGCCACCGAGGAAGTTTTAGTGGGTAAAAATCCCACATAACCCGGAGTCTCTCCCAAGACTTCGGTGTACCTTTTGAAGGTTTCCTCCCCGTAACAAAAAACAAAGCCTATACAAAATAAAGACATTTCATTTTCAATGCGGGCAAAGCCACAGGAACAGTCGAGTATATTATCTTCGTTTGTAAACAAGGTGATAAGGTGCGATAATCAATTTTGACGAATATTTAGATAACGCAACCGATTACAACGCTAAAATCAGTTGCATTTAATACTTTATCATTCTTTATCTGGTCTGTTAATCGATATTACACGTCATACAACAAAATAATACCATTTATCATCATGATGAATGAAAACATTTACCTAAAGGGACTTAAAAAAAAACATGCGTGCGTACAAAGTACACATGTCAGAAGTGAAACTTCTTTGGCGAACTAATTTATAAATCTTGTTTATATTTATACAAATCTAAAACTTTAAATTTCCAAGATTAAGAGGAAGGGAAAAAGGCGTGATACGACGTTCGCTCTGTCTCACTTTTTCTCTCAATCTTTCTCAATCGCTTGCTCCCTACTCTCACTCCACGGCTAGTTGCTCATGCTACGTTCGCCCTGTCTTACTCTCTCTCAATCGGTCTCGATCACTCTCTCTCTCTTTTCCGACACTTCCGTTGCATACCGGCGTGACGTTTCATCTGTAAAAATTTTACCCTCATGCGCCTAAAGAAGTTTCACTTCAAAAAAAAACTTAATTTCAACCCCTACATCACGAGTCTTCACATTGTAGGCGAATAATAAGTTGCACAAGATGGCGTGAGTTATCGGGCGAGATAATATTCAATGAAACACCACACTGACAAATACGATTCTATTATAACTGAATTTTACACTATCACGGCTAAGAAAATGACAATCGGTTATGTTAAATAATCTTAAATAGAACTTTAACGTCCGCCGAGCACGTGGATGCGTGCGCCCTCGACGACTCTCTCCGATCGAATGACCAATGTGCAAGATAGCCGCCAGTGCTCGTTGTTACGTCAGAGTGAAAAATCTATAATGTAGGGTAGTTGTAAATAAACTAAGAATAAAATCGATGTGTCGACATACTTATTTATTTAGAAATTCCAAAAGGCAAAACAATAAAATGATATGACTAACTTTTGTTTGTCTCTCTGACTTTCTAGACGACCCGCGTGGCGCTGTGGTTACCATACCGGTCTGACGCGCAAGGGATCCCGGGTTCGATTCCCGGCCAGACAGGTATCAGAATGATGAGATTAGATTCACGTTCTGGGTCTGGTTTGTGTATTCGTCTCGTGTGTCCATGGCACCCACGACACAGGAGAAAATCCTACTGTGGGGCTATGAGTGTAGAAAGCGTTTCTCTTTGCAAGGGAGACACCTTATTTTTTTTTTTTTCGTGGGGAAACTCATCATGGGTTCCTCTCTGCGCGGGGGCAGCTGAGAGGATATGCCGGACTCCTACCGGCTAAAACCCCACGGTGTTCCTCATTACGCCCTTTGCCGGGACTGCGGGTAAGCTAGAAGCTGTCGTCCGTGGTCCCGGCGGCGTCTGCCCTCGGCAGGGCCCTTCTCTTGTAGGGATGGAGCTGGAGAACAACTGCAAGGGAGACACCTGACTTATGTGGGATTTTCACCTTACTAAAACTCGCCGGTGGCCATCCTTAGCGCTGCGTGTTGGATTCCGGGATCTCCAATGGACCACAACCCGAGTCTTCTGAGGTATGCGACCCATGCCATCATTCTTCCCAGGGTGGTGGTGAAGGGTTTAAGCTCCCACTCTTGCCACCTCGAAGCCTCTTTTAGTCACCTCTTACGACTGGATGAGGATGTCGTGCCTCTCGTGCGAAGAAGGACATGCCTCTCACGAATCTATGTACTCATTATTTTTTTTTTTGAAAGAAAGAAAGATCTTTATTTAGTCAATTTTTGGGTTACAATAATATTGATTACATAATATGTTTAAAAAAAAAAGAAAAGTGCGCCAAAAATTGAATATGCCGGTTAAGGCGTCCTAAATGTACGGCACTCACATACTCGTATTTATCATTAAAAGACTTACAATAGGCTATTTGACAATGCGAAAAATTAAGTGTCAATTACTGTTACCAGTATGTATTATGAGTTTAAGAATGGTTATTTATTAACATAAGTTGAAAATAATAATTAAATGTATTTAAAAATCCTTAAATAAAAATGCATTTTTGTAAACGTTTGTCACGTGACACAAAATGCTCCTGATTGGGCGGGTTTATGATGACGTCACCTGCTTGTAAACTTCGTTTGCCTACTTGCGCCCACTTGTGTTATTTGGCTTTCGATACTGTTTTAATAAGACTTTCCTATAATAGCCATTGTTTTTGTATGATTTGTTTACAATATTTTACAAATTCTGTCTGCTTTTACGAAATCGTTGTCCATCGTTAGAGTGATGGACAACGATTTCGTAAAAGCAGACAGTAGAAACCTGCCCCAAGTCGACGCTATCATGGTCGGATTATTTTTCAAAAATAATTCTTAAACAAGTCTTATTGAAATCATAAGACTGTAGCTACATTTTTAATTAATATTTGGAAAAACAGCGGAAATATTCGATGTGAATTGCACGAGAACAGAATGTTAAAACATTAGAGGTATTATTTATAACCCCAAATCAATAACAAAATATTTACATTCTGAATGTAATTAATTATTTAAAACTTTAGATATTATGTTTACTTACATCGAAATGGTCTTCACAGAAAAAAATATTTGTACTATTTGTCACTATAATCCCTCCGAGAAAGCTTTTTTTTTTTGTTTTCGAGGGGGAAACCTTCCAAAGGTACCCGACGCCGTGGAAGTGATGCAGGGTTATGTGGGATTATTTTTACCGCACTAACCCCCCCCCCCCCCCCCCGGTGGCCGTCCTCGGCGCTGAAAAAGAGGACTCCGGGATCTCGAAACGACTTCAACCGGAATCCTCCGAGCGCGCTGCCCCATCGGGCTCCTCCCAGATGGGCGGCTGGGCCCACCGCTCCGTCTAGTCATTACGACGGTATGCGACCACACATACCGCCGTCCTTCCCGGGATTGCCTGACCGAACGGTTCGAGCTCCCACTCTAGCCGTCTGCCACTCCGGAAGCCCCTTTTAGTCGCCTCTTACGACAGGCAGGGGATACCGTAGCCCTATTCTGACCCCGAGGCTACAGGGACGCCCTCCGAGAAAGCTGCAACCATTTTCGGCGCACTTCGACGTTCTTTGGGACACTCACAAATAGTTTCTGCGGAGTTTTTATTGTCGTATTTACACATTTTGGCACTGCACACCATTTGTAACTCATTTTTTCACATTAAATTTAGACCCAATCGCACTTTCGTTTTCTGTTTACAACAAATGTATGTGGATGATATGAGCCACAGATGAAAATACAGGCAAGTGACGTCACCAACCCGCCATATTGTCAAAGTAGCGTTTTTGCGCGCTATTTAAATATTGAATTTTTAATTTGATATTTTTCAGCAAATATGTACCAAAATTAAAAAAAACAACTTTTACTGGGTTCCCTAACCTCTGCTAGATAATATAAAATGGATTTTAAAAACCTGTCAAATAGCCCATTAGACACTATATTACAATGCTGATAACTTTAGAAGATTAAATATTTTTTGTATTTTATATTTTTAAATCATCGTTTAAGAATTCGTCATATGTGTAATAGCATTTTTCTATTAATATATTTTTTAATTTTCTGGCACATATGTGGTCTTTCTTTATTTGTTTTAATTGGTAAGGTAGTTTATTATATAACTTTATGGCCATACAGAGTGTGGCTTTTATCACTACTGCTAGCTTTTTGTTTAGTTATTGCCTCACTGCTGCACGGGTCTTCTCTCAGAAAGAGAGTTTAAGGCCGTAGTCCACCGCGCTGGCCAAGTGGATTGGTGGACTTCACACACCTCCGAGAACTTTTTCTAAAGGACTCTCGGGTGGGTTTCCGCACTATGTTTTCCTTCACCGAAAAGCAGCGATAATTAATTCCTAATACGCACATAAATCAGTGGTGCGTGCCTGGGTTTGAACCTCGGACCTCCCGATTGAGAGACTTGCCCTCTCTCTCAACCATTAGGCTATCACTCCTCTATGCTCTACAATGATATGAAAACGAATGTCAATTTCTACTTAATTCAATTCAATAGCAATATGCTGTGCCGTGGCTTTGTTATTTTCAGTGGGCAGGAGCAAGTAATGTTTTAGTGTTTTTTTTTATACTTTAACCTAACGATAAGGCAGACTGGCTACCTGATGGAAAGTAGTCACCGTCGCCTGTGGACATTCGCAACACCAGAGGAGTCGCCAATGCATCGCCGGCTTTGCAGGAGAGCTCTTTTCGCACCTTTCTTGAAGAACCCCATGTCATGGCGCTCCGGAAATACCTCAGGAAGAAGCTCATTCCACAACTTGCACGTCCGTGGCAAAAACGAGCGTGCAAACCGAACCGTGGAGGACCGCCACGAGTCCAGTTGGTGTGGATGGAATTTCATCCTTCGGCGAGTGGTGCGGTGAAGAAAAGGTGACGAAGGCACCAGGTCAAAAAGTTCCTCGGAACAATCGCCATTGTAAAGCCGGTAGAACAGTGTTCAAATCATAATGTTGATTCAGCTTAAATGGATTAAAACCTTGAGCCCAAATCCGGGGATAAAAGTTTTAAACACTATTGACGACCCGCGTGGCGAAGCGCTTATCATACCGGTCTGACGCGCAATGGGTCCCGGGTTCGATTCCCCCCGGCTAGACTGGTATCTGAATGATGTTTAGAATTATGTTCTGGGGCTAGGTGTTTGTGTGTGTCCATGGTACCCACGACGCAGGAAAAATTCTAGTGTGGGGCTATGCGTATAGAAAGCGAAATCTATCACAGTCATGGGAAAACTAACGATTTGTGGAAACATTAAGCGCCTGTCCATTAGCAATAGCAAAAGACCGGTACCCAACATGTCTATAAATTTTGATGAATTAATAATTGCCGTATGATTTTTTAATCCTCGGCAAAAAAGAGGGATATTATAATAATATTTACCTAAAATAAGGTCCTTTACATAGTCCAGTGGTCGAAAAGTTACAATGTTCTCTTAATTTGCCTTTTAGGCATGCAAGTGTATAGTTAATTTTAAAATGTCAACATTACTTCATTTTGCAAGGTGGTAGAACTAGCGTAGTTCGACCGAGGAAGTACCACCGCCACACCTATTTCTAGCGTGAAGCAATTCTTGCCCGAGATAGAAGGGTGTGGTTGCGACCATCATAGTCCTCGAGAGGATTGCAGATGTCGCAGGGCGGCAGTGACTTACCATCAGGTGGATATATTCGTCCGATTTCCGAGCAGTTCGTGTCGATCGTGCGAGCTTCGTGCTATCGCACCATACACATACAGGTTAAGCGAACGCTCGGCCGCGCTACATGTTAGGCGGGAGTGTTAGGTTTTTCGTTACGGAATCTCTTGATTCGGTCGCCGCGCTCAAAGCCCGCGGTAAAAGCTATGCAATAGCTTATAGTGGCGGCATTCACGTCCTTAAATCGTAACGCAAGAGATGCTTCGCACTAGACATAAGTATGGTATATAATATGTATGTATATATATACACACACAGTCATACTACACTGGTTTTGCCTGATAAATGTAATGAGGCAAGTAATGTATAATATCAAAACCTATTTATCTATACGATATTATTATTATACTAATACGTGAAGCAAAAACTTATGGTGTATTTTTAATAATAAGCCGCGAACGGATTAGTATGAAATTTTGCACGGTTATAGTGGACGTAGAGAAGGAGTGCAGAATTTTAATATTTTTTAACCGACTTCCAAAAAGGAGGAGGTTATCAATTCGTCTGTATTTTTTTTTTTTTTTTATATTTGTTACCTCATTTCTCCGGACTGGGTGAACCGATTTAGATGATTTTTTTTTTATTTGAAAGGTAGTGCGTGTCATAGGGTCCCATTTTTTTTTAGTATTTTTTTGACTAGGGCATCCATAAGAAAAACGCATAAGTCTTAAATTTGCATTTTCAATGTACGCGATAAATGTATGAATAACTCAATATCCCGCCAACCGATTTTGATGATTCTTTTTTTATTAGAAAGGATGTACTCCAGGGGTAGTCTGATAAGAGTTTGATAAGGTTCTAATCATAGGATCTTCAACTTTTTGGAGCAAAATAATAAAATTAGTGATAGTCGGCCGAACCTTAGCTGGAGAAGTCCAATTGAGTAAAATATAGAATAAAATTACTATGTAGGTATTTACTATGAAAAATTTGACCTTCAACTCTTCAATCCTGATGATGCAGGGGTACTGCTAGCCTGAACTATAAAAGTTGGTCGTTTGATGTTTGCGAATATATAATGAAATTGTTAAGCAAATTCATGGGACAAAAATTTGACCTTCAACTCCTCAACCCTGATGATGCAGGGGTACTTAAAGCCAAAACCATAGGAATAAGCCATTTGGTGCTTACGTATATGTTATAAGATTACTGAGCAAAAACATAAGATGAAAAATTTGACCTTCAACTCCTCAACCCTGATGATGGAGGGGTACTTCAATCCTAAACCATAGAAGTTGGCAATTTGGTGCTTACGGTTATGTAAAGAAAATACTAAGCAAAAATATAAAATCAAAAATTTGACCTTCAACTTCTCAACCCTGATGATGAAGGGGTACTTCAATCCTAAACCATAGGAGTTGGCAATTTGGTGCTTACGGTTATGTAAAAATAATACTAAGCAGAGGCACAAAATTAAAATTTTGACCTTCAACTCCTCGACCCTGATGATGAAGGGGTACTTCAATTCTAAACCATAGGAGTTGGCAATTTGGTGCTTACGGGTATGTAAAAATAATACCAAACAGAGGCACAAAATTAAAATTTTGACCTTCAACTCCTAAACCCTGATGATGCAGGGTACTGCAAGCCTGAGCCATAGAAGTTAGCCACCTGGTACTAACGTATATGTTATAAGATTACTAAGCAACAATATAAGATGAAAAATTTGACCTTCAACTCCTCAACCCTGATGATGGAGGGGTACTTCCAGAGGGGGCGCCCTGTTTGTATGAATTGTAAAAGTGTTTTATGTTTAATTTTTGTGAATATGTAGATGCACAAAGCAAACTTAGAGGCTTTATTTAAATACAAACATAAAAATATAGTCACTAAAAAGTGTAAAATAAAAACTTTTTAACAAAAAATATCTACCGACTTCCATGTCACAAAAAAAAATTTTAAACAAAAAATACAACCGACTTCCATGCCACATAAAAGAAAAAAATAATTTAAATACATGTTGGTTTAGAGCAAACACAGTACTTAGTCCATAGTCCCAAAGTCGGCGCTCACCATATTTTGCTGGATCATGATGAATGAGCGCCGACTTCGGGACTATGGACTAAGTACTGTGTTTGCTCTAAACCAACATGTATTTAAATTATTTTTTTCTTTTATGTGGCATGGAAGTCGGTTGTATTTTTTGTTTAAAATTTTTTTTTTCACGCTTTTCAGTCACGATAAAATCAGTTATGGCTGTTGCTAGTCATCCGCTAACCGGATGAATAAAATTAATTATTTATTCGTCCGATTTTCGGATGAATAAAATTATGTGCTGACGTCATCATCTAAAAATAGACTTGTTTGACACAACCGGTCGGGGGCGCTACCGCGCCCCCTCCCTTAGATTCTGAATTAGAAAAATCTGTTCGAACCTAACCTAACCGAATAAAACAACTTTTTCTGAGTAAACATTTATTTAAAGAATAGACATATAATTATCAATATTTAAAGTAGAAAAAGTAATATAAACCTTATAACTAAGAGTATAATTCAACAGATACTGATAAAAATAACCCATCCAATTTAAAAAGGTTGGTAGTACTCTTGCATCTTCCAGGTAATTGTATTCAAAGTGGAATTTTTGATCATAATTATATCTTCTCCGAAACTCATTGTTGGTATTGTGAACAACAACATTATGTATACGTAAGCACAATATGGCCGATGCCTACGGTTTAAACTTGAAGGACCCCAGCATTATCAGGGTTGAGGAGTTGAAGGTCAAAATTATCATGTCATATCTTTGCTTAGTAATCTCATTACATATACGTAAGCACCATATGGCCGATGCTTATGGTTTAAACTTGCAGTACCCTGCATCATCAGGGTTGAGGAGTTGAAGGTCAATTTTCTTATCATACATCTTTGCTTTGTAAATATATTACATATCCATAAGTATCAAATGGCCAACGCCTATGGTTTAAGCCTGAAGTACCCCTGCATCATCAGAGTTGAGGAGTTGAAGGTCAAATTTTTCATCTTATATCTTTGCTTAGTAATCTTATCAGATATACGTAGCGATCATGTAGCTAACGCCTATAGTTTAAGCTTGAAGCACCCCAGCATCATAAGGATTGAGGAGTTGAAGGTCCAATTTTCCACCGTATACAACCATTTTTCTAATGTTTTACTTTACATTTTTTTAAATATCATTTTGAATGCGTAAGATTGAAATAGCTAAGTTTTACGGCTTAGGCATTCAATACCCCTGCATCATCAGGATTGAGGAGTTGAAGGTCCAATTTTTCGTCGTATACCTTTGCTTAGCAATGTTATTACAAATCCGTGAGCAACAAATGTCTAACGTTTATGGTTTAAGCCTGCAGTACCCCTGCATCATCAGGGTTGAAGAGTTGAAGGTCAAATTTGTCATCGTACATCTTTGCCTTGCTATCTTATTATATATCCGTAAGCACTAAATGGCCATCACCTACGGCTTGGGCTTACAGCACCCTGCATCATCAGGGTTGAGGAGTTGAAGGTCATTTTTTTATAATATGTCTTTGCTTAGTATTGTTATAACATACCCATAAGCACCAAATGGTCAACCCCTATGGTTTAGGCTTGAGGCACCCCTGCATCATCAGGATTGAGGAGTTGTAGGTCAAATTTTCATCACATGTCTCTGCTTAGTAGTCTTGTTACATATATGTAAGCACCAAATAGCTAATGTTATAGTTTAGGATAGCTGTAACCCTGCATCATCAGGATCGAAGAGTTGAAGGTCAAATTTTTCGTCAACCTATATAAGCATAGATATATAATACATATTCCAAGTTTCATAAGAATCGATTCGGCAGAAGCCGAGTTATCTCAAATTATCTAAAAAACTTGAGGAGTGGTGGTGGTTTCCACCCCATAACTCAAAGAGTTAAGCATCACAGCATACCCATGTCCAAGAGAAAAAGTTGCGTGACGAAATTTCCTATCAAATGAAAGAAAGAAAATGGAAATCGGTTTATAAACACCCAAGTTATTCAAGATTTTAAGAAACCGACATTTTCCAATTTTCCGGGAAAACCGCCGGAAGGTTTTCATTTTCCTCAATATGGGACTGCCTGTGAAACTAGTCGCATACAATGTCGTATGAATCGTGTCGGTAGGTCGACGATTTCTAGCCATTTCGCCCGAACATACATAAAAAAAAAAAAAAAAAAAAAAAAAATATACGTGACGAATAGATAACCTCTTTCCTTTGGGAAGTCGGTTAAAAAAGTAAAAAATAATTTAAATATATTTTGGTCTAGAACATACTCAGTACTTAGTACATAGTTCTGAAGTCGGTGCTCATATAGGACGTAGTTACCGTCGTCCAGCGAAATATGTCGAGCACCGACTTCAGGACTATGTACTAAGTACTGAGTATGTTCTAGACCAAAATATATTTAAATTATTTTTTACTTTTTTGTGACATGGAAGTCGGTAGATATTTTTTGTTAAAAAGTTTTTATTTCAAATAATGCTTAAAACAACTAAAAACACATTACACACACTACCGTGCATTTGTCACAAACACATACATAGTAAACGAAATAGAACATTCAATGTTTTACTATGAAAACACATAACGTCAAAAATGTCAGTTGTCTTTGACAAAATACCCGCTATTGCTTTTAAATACGGCTTAGATAATTAAATCTCTTTTTATATTTAACGAGCGCGTTCAAAATTACTTAAAATTATTACATTTGATTTGAATTTGAGAAATATTCGTGCTACTTAGGACAATATGAAGATTAGTTTTTTAATTTAAATTACGGTCAATTTCCGACCGTTGCAACGGGTGACTAATGTTGATTATTATATATTAATATAATTATCAAATTGATTATGATAACATTCAAGTACTTAGATTTAAATTCGCGATTATTGAAATCATATTGTACACATTTGAAAATATTTAGAAGATAATACGATTTTTGTTTTTAATGATAAAGTATCAAATAATATGAATGTCTAAAAGAAAACTTATAGAGAGATATTATTATACAATAATTTTGACAAAAACTCGTAAAAACTGATGATATAAATGTAATCGAAGCTTCTTATTCGCAAATACAGAAACCGTGAATAAGGAACGATATTTTGAATAGGATTAAAGGAGATCTTTATATTAATACGTGAAGCAAAAACTTGTGATTCGTTTTTAAGATACTTGCCGCAGGCGGAGGAGGATGAAGTTAGGCACTGTTATAGTTGATGTAGAGGATTGCACAATGCTATTTTTTTTTTCAAATAATGCATAAAATATACATAAAATCAACCAAAAACACATTACACTCACTACCTTGCATTTGACACAAACACATACATAATAAACGTAATAGAACATTCAATGTCTTACTATGAAAACACATAACGTAAAAAATGTCAGATGTCTTTGTCAAAATACCCGCTATTGCTTTTAAATGCAGCTTAGCTAATTAAACCTCTTTTTACTTTTAACGGGTGCGTTTAAAATAACTCGAAATATTACAATTTATTTATATTTTGAGAAATATTCGTGCTGTTTTCGACAATATGAAGTTTACTTTTTCTAATTTAAATTACGGTTGAATTTAAATTTTGACCATTGCGACGGGCGACTAGGTAATATAATTATAAGCATCACGTTTAGTCGAAAACTTGACTGTGTTATGAATGTGCATTGCAAAAATAAAACACCATTCCATAGACAGATCATTTTTTATAAAAAAATCGCACAGGTCATTTACATTTTCATGTAAATTTTTCGAATCAAAGCTATGCTTTTCAGCGTTTGTTGAAATGAATTGTGGATCAAACAGTTCTCACAAGTCAATTTTAGTTAAGTTGTTCTGAGATTCAAGAAAATCCTAAGTGTCACTTGATTTATTCCTTTTAAAGACATCTCGTTCAATTTTATCTTCAATTTGGATTTTTTTCTCAATTATAACTTCAAATTCATCATTTCCTTTTTCATCTTCATCATTTCCAACGACAAGATCAAGACGTAGCCATGAATCATAAATCATACTAATATTATAAACGCGAAATTTTGTGTGTATGTTTGATACTTCTTCACGTCTAAACGGCTGGAGCGATTTTCGTAAAATTTGGTAATCGTCGTAATATATATGTCCGTGTGTCATAATTTTTACTTTACTTTTTCATGATTGTATTTTATTACATCGCAAAAATAATTAGTTCGCATTTTGGATAGTTTAGTAAACGCACTTATCAAAAACTGCTGTTTGGTGGACAACATCGTGAAGAAACTTGCACACTCGAGAGTTCTTTACCAACTTTCCAATTAGCACTTAGCCAGCGCGGTGGACTATGGCCTGAGACCCTGTCCAGCAGTGCAAAAATAATGGGTTGATGGCAACGACGACATATTAAAAGGATATTACATTTTTGTTGACTTTTTGCAGCACGAAACATTCATTTTTAGTTTGAAGTATTTTACTTAAGCGGTGGTAAGTGTAGGTACATTTGTAGATCTCAAGAGTTTATAATGATAAGTAAAATAAAACCCAATGATAACATAAAACATTTACCAAATCAACTGATCCCTGCTAGCAAAAGTAATTAAAAAGCAATTAGAGATACGTTTCGATAAATCAATTCCGATATAGCACGATAGTTTAAATCCTGATAACAGATTATTTTTTGGTATAAAAGAGCTGAAAAATAATACTGAAATATTCAACAAGAAGCCTTCCACGATGAGAACCTTCCTAGTGGTCGTCGCTCTGGTGGTAGCAGCATCAGCTGCACCAAATTACCAGTATGAGCCCATCTTCTCAGACTACCACGAGGAGTTCGGGATCCCTGAAGCCGCCCGCATCAAGGCTGCTGAGGAGGCCATGGACTTCGACGGATCCAGAATCGTGGGAGGCTCCAACTCCAACGTCGGACAGTTTCCTCACTTTGTAAGTATTTCTATGTATATATAACATAAAGTAACAATAAGCATACAACATATGCTTATGTAATAAGAGCAGTGATACCTATGGTTGGAACTTGCCCTCTCGATCGGAAGGTCCGAGGTTCAAACCACGCACCACTGATTTTTTTAATTATGCGCGTATTAGAAATTAATTATCACTGCTTTTCAGTTATGGAAAACATCGTGAGGATTGTGCCGTTGTCCCCCAGTGCCGTACATTTTTTACGCAGATTTTTTGCAGAAATATTTAATGACCTTTTTTAACTTTGTCATTACTAATTTATTTCCGACTAGCTGTTGCCCGCGACTTCGTCTGCGTTTCCGTTGTTTTTCGTAAAAAAAAAGTAGCCTATGTCCTTCCTCACGGTTCAGTGGTTTTAATGTAACAGACAGATTAACTTTCGTATTTTAGTAGGGAAATATAATATGTCATATCTACAATACTGTTGAAAAATATCGCAATACGGAACCGCACAATATTATTGTTAATAGCTTTGCCCGCGACTCCGCCAGCGAGTAACTCCTTGTGTGTTATTGAGTTAATGTATTGGTAATATTGTTTAGATCACGTTCACATGAGGCTTAAGAACCTTTTTTATTTTTGTTTTCGAGGGGGAAACCTTCAAAAGGTACCCGACGCCGTGGGAGCGACGCAGAGTTATGTGGAATTTTTACCGCACTAAAACCCCCCCGGTGGCCGTCTTCGGTGCTATAAAGAGGACTCGGGCTCCTCCCAGATGGGCGGATGGGCCCACCACCCAATCTAGTCTTTACGGCGGTATGCGACCACACATATCGCCACCTTCCCGGTATCGCCTGGCTGGACGGTTCAAGCTCCCACTCTAGCCGCCCGCAACCCCGGAAGCCCCTTTTAGTGGCCTCTTACGACAGGCAGGGATACCGTAGCCCTATTCTGATCCTGCCGAAGGCTTAAGTACTTATATAACGAAAATACTTCAATGCAAAGCTTCCGGGTAAACTATGTTGAATGTTGATCCATCCGGCACGTGAACGTAAAGATTTTTGGAACTACTGACCCGGGAAAGAGCGACGTACAACTGACCATGCGAGAAACAACTGACACCGAGATCTACTCCAGCAACACGAAAAGTCTGCCCTTGAGCCTTATCATTTTTCATTTTTCATTTTTCATTTATCATTTTTCATTTTTCAATTTTCATTTTTCAATTTTCATTTTTCAATTTTCATTTGTGATTTTTCATTTTTCGTTTTTCGTTTTTCGTTTTTCGTTTTTCGTTTTTCGTTTTTCGTTTTTCGTTTTTCGTTTTTCGTTTTTCGTTTTTCGTTTTTCATTTTTCATTTTTCGTTTTTCGTTTTTCGTTTTTCGTTTTTCGTTTTTATTTTTCGTTTTTCGTTTTTCATTTTTCGTTTTTCGTTTTTCGTTTTTCGTTTTTCGTTTTTCGTTTTTCGTTTTTCGTTTTTCGTTTTTCGTTTTTCGTTTTTCGTTTTTCGTTTTTCGTTTTTCGTTTTTCGTTTTTCGTTTTTCGTTTTTCGTTTTTCGTTTTTCGTTTTTCGTTTTTCGTTTTTCGTTTTTCGTTTTTCGTTTTTCGTTTTTCGTTTTTCGTTTTTCGTTTTTCGTTTTTCGTTTTTCGTTTTTCGTTTTTCGTTTTTCGTTTTTCGTTTTTCGTTTTTCGTTTTTCGTTTTTCGTTTTTCGTTTTTCGTTTTTCGTTTTTCGTTTTTCGTTTTTCGTTTTTCGTTTTTCGTTTTTCGTTTTTCGTTTTTCGTTTTTCATTTTTCATTTTTCATTTTTCATTTTTCATTTTTCATTTTTCGTTTTTCGTTTTTATTTTTCGTTTTTCGTTTTTCATTTTTCATTTTTCATTTTTCATTTTTCATTTTTCATTTTTCATTTTTCATTTTTCATTTTTCATTTTTCATTTTTCATTTTTCATTTTTCATTTTTCATTTTTCATTTTTCATTTTTCATTTTTCATTTTTCATTTTTCATTTTTCATTTTTCATTTTTCATTTTTCATTTTTCATTTTTCATTTTTCATTTTTCATTTTTCATTTTTCATTTTTCATTTTTCATTTTTCATTTTTCATTTTTCATTTTTCATTTTTCATTTTTCATTTTTCATTTTCATTTTTCATTTTTCATTTTCCATTTTTCATTTTCATGTTCATTTTCGTACAGATAGACTGAGTTATAAACGTAAGAGTAGACAAATATAATCAGAAAGCTTTGAACTGCTAAGCTATCGGGAGTTACGCGTGTTATTGTGAGTCAACCATAAAAGATAGACATATGCTGTCGTAGGATATTTTTTAGATAATTTTAAGGAAAATATTTCCCTCATACATGATTTCTGTGTAGCTTTAACCATTAAGGTTGCACACGCGACAGAAGCTTAAAAAAGTAACTTCTCCCGTTTTCCCAACATTTCCCTTTACTGCTCTGCTCCTATTGATTGTAGCGGGATGAAAAGTATACTATAACCAGCCCAGGAGTATAAAGAATAATCGTACCAAGTTTCGTTAAAATCCACTGAGTAGTTTTTGTTTCTATAACGGTTATACAGACAGACAGACAGACAGACAGACAGACAGACAGACAGACAGACAGACAGACAGACAGACAAAAATTTTACTGATTGCATTTTTGGCATCAGTATCGATCCCTAATCACGCCCTGATAGTTATTTTGGAAAAATATTGCATGTACAGAATTGACCTCTCTACAACTTTATTATAAGTATAGATAAAAAGCAATCGTTTTTTAATTGGCTATGTACCCATCCAGGGCGGTCTGCTGATCACCTTGACCAGCGGCTCCCAATCAATCTGCGGCTCATCGCTGCTATCTAACACCCGCGCGCTCACCGCTGCCCACTGCTGGAGGCACGGCAACAACCAGGGTCGCCAGCTCACCGTGATCCTCGCTTCCAACCGCCTCTTCTCTGGTGGTACCCGCATAAACTCCAACCGTGTGGACATGCACGGCAGCTACAACCAGAACAACCTCGCTAACGACATCGCCATGATCACCATGAACCACGTCGGTTTCAACAGTAAGTCTCAAAATTACGTTAGCGACTGAAAGGCAGGTGGTAGAACCAGTGTAGTTCAACCGGGGAAGTACTACCGCCACACCTATTTGTAGCAGTATTTTGCGTTTCGATGGAACAGTGTTGCCGGTACACTTTTATACGAGGCGACCATCGTAGTCCTCAGTAGTAGCAATGCGTCAGTGATTGACTTCCGATAACACCCATGTTCTATATGAAGTTGATTACAGATGTCCATGCGCGGTAGTGACCACTTACCATCAGGTGGACTGCATGCTCGTTTGCTACTTCAATCAGATAAAAAAAAGACAAATTGATCTACAATTCTAAGTAGTCTGCAGAACTGTTTTCAATCCCCATTTATCTACCGTTTCTTAAAATATGGTGTCGGCCTCAATAAGCGCCTTTCAGTCTTCCTGTGGATGATGTGGTAGCGGGTGATTCAAACAAAAATTGAGTAGATGTTCAGCAGCTTCTTCGTAACATCAACGCCCATTGCAATCACCAACAATCTATGTATGTGCCTGTATGTGCGTTTGTGTAAGGAAAGAATTTTGACGCGAATGTCTTATAATTCGATTCGCGGCAACCGGCTCCGCACCAAATATTACTCATACGGCGTTACCTCGGTCTGAGGCGTTACATTTATGCAAGTGCAAGCGAGAGCGCGGAACGAGCGACAGAAGCGCAATTGGCCTCCGCGTTCGGCAACGTTCGACATCTGTCTCTCTCCTACTTGAGTGAGCGATGCGTCCGTGTGGACAGCTGCTATACAAAATGCAACCATTCCATCAGTATGGTATCAGAGACCGGTTTTTTTTTACTTTTTTGCATAAAATTTTGTTTAAGTAGTACTAGAATATGTAACTTCATAACTGTGTATTCCAAGTTGTAATTGTTTTATATGAATGAATGAATGCTTTATTCACAGTAACTAAATGATGCACACAATATAAAGCGTTTTATAGAAACACAAACACAAAAAGCAATGGCTATAAATTGTATAAAGTAAGTGAGAAGAAAGTGACAATAATTGAATGCAACACAATCAGTGACTGCGAATAGGTACAGACTTAGCGAATGCCACAGCTAGGAAGACCATGTCATGGCGCTGATTTTCGTCTGTCCTTTTGTTATAAAGTAACTTGGACGGCTGCTTCAAGTTAATTTTGTTTTTGTTGTTGTGACATGTTGTTCTTATCTATTCAAGTCATATTGTTGAAGTGAAACTTCTTTAGAATCGTTGTGATTTCAAACCTGATGCAACGGAAAAAACGACAGGTAAGAGACACAAATACAAAGAATGAGACAGAAATGTACACACGTCCTCACTCCCGTCTTCTAAGCATAGTCGCCTGTAATTAGTGAGCCAAAGCGAGAGAGCACACTGTTTAATACTTGCTTGTATTTGAGCATTTAACGTGTGTTAGTATATGTGAAAAGTACGTGAGCTAATACCATTCTTTTCTCGATTTACTGAAGTTTCACTTCTATCGTGTGTGAATCGCACACACACCTTTTTTTATTATCTATTTAAGCCACCTGGATGTTTAATTAATGCTTAATTTTAATTTAATTTCCAGATCAAATCAGGAATATCAACATTGCCAGCGGTTCCGCCAATTACGCTGGCCAGAACGCTGTCGCTTGTGGTTTCGGTCGCACCGCTGACGGTAAGCACTCATCCGTTTAACATTGTCACAAGAAAATAGTATAATCACGGTAATAGTATCTACAGTATTCTAACTTCATACGAACATGAAACGTAAATGTACTTACGCGCCTCGATTTCGGTATGCTCTCGGTACGCAACAGGCCGTGAATGTGCTGAGACGAGCGAGCGATGTGCCGATTTTATAAGCAGTTGGTATTTTATTTTTAACTGACTTCCCAAAGGAAAGAGGTTATCTATTGGTCTTGTTTATATATATTTTTTAATAAGAATGTAAGAAAGAGCAATAATAATGTATGATGTGTTTATTTTTGGTTGCTTTATTGTACATAAACACATCCAGAGATTCGCCAAATCGTACTAGCATAATGATGGTATGTCTTTTTTTTTTGTTTCCCGGGGGGAAACTTTCAAAAGGTACCCGACGTCGTGGAAGCGACGCGGGTTATGTGGGATTATTTCCGCATTAAAACCCCCCCTGTGGCCGATCTCGGCGCTGCGAAGAGGACTCCGCAACCCCGGAAGTCCCTTTTAGTCGCCACTTACGATAGGCAGAGGGTACCGTAGTCCTACTCTGGTCCCGGAACTACAGGGACAAATGATGGTATGACCTCTCACTTTGAGAGTGCAGTCACACAAGAAACGTTTACTTCCCAGGTGCTGCTGGCAACGGCAACCAGAACCTCAGACACGTGACCATCCCGGTCATCAGCAACGATGAGTGCCGCAGGACCTTCGGTAATGTCATCATCGCCTCCACTCTCTGCACCAGCGGCGCTGGCGGCAGAGGCGTCTGCCAGGGTGACTCCGGCGGCCCTCTTTTCATTGGATCCAATCTTGTAAGTTTTACCATTATTAAGTTATTTCATAGCTTTTATTGAGTCTTTGAGCGCGAAGCCCGAATCAAGACATTCCGTAACGGAAAAACCTAACAACGAAATAACCGAAGGATTAGCTTAGCTATCCAACAAGGAAATGTCGCCAGCGTTTTATGCACGCTTCCCAAGGTCAACAATTTGATGAATTGATATATTTATTGTATATATGTTTTTTTTCTTTTATATATAAGTGCTAGTTATTATATTAATTATTTGTATAGTTTATATATATGTCGGAGATTATTCAATCATCTCATCAATATCACTTAAGGCAAGATACTGGAGCTAACTTTCATTACCATGTAAAAAAACATGATTGTAATTATATTAAAAAAAATGGATATAAATAAGAAAAAAGACAAACCCGCTGGGTTTCTTGCCGGATCTTCTCAGTTGAGGTCGTATTCCGATCCGGTGGTAGTGTAAGAAAATGCGTAACTGACAATTTGTAAGTGCCCCCGTAGGCCTATACAAAATAAAGACATTTCATTTCATTAGTAATCAGTGGGTTTTGTGGGCGTCATTGAAGGGTAAATGCGGGTACAAATATAGCATTAATTGTTCTTAACGCTTTAAATTCATATTTCCACAAATTATTGATTTAAAATACTCGTAGTTTATAATCTAATACAATTAAACTATTTGAGCAGCGGTTTCAAGGCAGTGACCGCACCCTTCCACGCACAACGAAATTATGCTCCTCCTAGATCGCTCACATCAGTATTTATCAATGTTTCCCCACCGTGCGGCCACATACCTCGACTCCACTAGAGTCTTAAAAGTCTCTGCTCTGATTGTAAATCATATACCATGACAATATAACTCAAACACAATATAAAACAATGGTTACTTAGTCTAATCTATAATCATTTAAATTGTTCTGTAAACTATGAATGTTATTGTAAGCCTAGCCATCTTCAGTAACTTCCAAGTTGTATTCATCCATTTCTCCGACGTATATTAGTTTAAGTTAGGATATATCTAATATATAAAATTCTCATGTCACAGTTTTTGTTGCCATACTCCTCCGAAACGGCTTGACCGATTTTTACTAAATTTTATATGCTTATTCAGTAGGTCTGAGAATCGGCCAACATCTATTTTTTATACCACTTAAGGGTTGTCCACCCTTAACATTTTTTTTATTTTTTATATGGCAAAACAACGTATGTCGGGACAGCTAGTTCTACATAAATATAAAATAATTTATGATACATAATTATAATGCTAATAAACGTCTTCCAGATTGGTGTGACCTCCTTCGTCGCGGCCGCTGGCTGCCAGCGTGGTTTGCCCGCCGGCTTCGCCAGGGTCACCTCCTTCAACTCTTGGATCCGTGGACGCATGTAAACCAATCGAACCTAGCTTAAGATTTATGGACGTTTGAATATATTTTGCAGTAAAACATTGGTGTCTTTATATCCATTCCCTTTTATTGCAGAAAGAAAATACAAGTTACTTTATAACATTACTTGGATCATTGAGTTGGAACTAATCACTGAACTACCAACTTTCAAGGTGGTAGAGCCAGTGTAGTTCGACCGGGGAAGTACCACCGCCACACCTATTTCTAGCGTGAAGCATTTCTTGCGTTTCGATAGAAGGGTGTAATTGCCGACACAGTTTCACATGAAGCAATCGTCATAGTCCTCGGAAGTAGCAACGCATATGATTGACTTCAGATAGAACCCATGTTCTGTATGAAGTTGATTACAGATGTCCATGGGCTCACTGGCCACTTACCATCAGGTGGACTGCATGTTCATTTCCTACTTCAGCCAGATAATTAAACCAAGACTTAAAGATTAATACTTAATCTCTCAATGCTCTAATTATCATGAACTAGTCACCCGTCACAACGGTCGAAATTCAACCATAATTTAAATTAAAAAACTAAACTTCATATTGTTCAAAGTAGCAAAAATATTTCACAAATTCAAATAAATTGTAATAATTTTCAAGTTATTTTTAACGCACCCGTTAAAGGTAAAAAGAGGTTTATTAACTAAGCTGCATTTATAAGCAATAGCGGGTATTAACAAAGACATCTGTCATTTTTGACGTTACGTGTTTTCATAGTAAGACATTTAATGTTCTATTTCGTTTATTATGTATGTTTCCCATTCTACTTCCTTTTACAAGAAATCCTTCACTGTTGTAGCCTCATTCGAAGGCTCAGAGTCGCTCAGCGTGCTATGGAGAGGGCTATGCTTGGAATTTCGCTACGAGACATGATTCGCAACAATGAAATCCGTAGACGAACGAAGGTTACCGACATAGCTCTCAAAATCAGCAAGCTGAAGTGGTGTTGGGCCGGCCATATCGCTCGAAGGACCGATAACCGATGGAGAAGAAAGGTCCTCAAGTGGCGACCACGTTTAGGCAAAAGGAGTACAGGTCGCCCCCCTACCAGATGGACCGATAACCTGAAGAAGACAGCGGTAAACCGTTGGATTTAGTGGGCACAGGACCGGTTGGAGTGGCGCCATTTAGGGGAGGCCTATATCCAGCAGTGGACATCAAAGGGCTGATGGATGGATGTAGCTATCCGTCTTTGGAACTCCCTTCCTGTGTCTATAAGAAATGCACAATACTTACACTCCTTTAAAAATCTCGTTAAATCCTATTACCTTTAGCTCTAACTCAGTCGGTATCCTTGTTGTATATGTCTTACACATATATAAACAGGGCAAAAACCTGCTTTAATCATATAGCTTTCTCCCTTTTTAATCGACTTCCAAAAAGGAGGAGGTTATCAATTCGTCTGTATTTTTTTTTTTTTTTTTTTATATTTGTTACCTCATTTCTCCGGACTGGGTGAACCGATTTAGATGATTTTTTTTTTATTTGAAAGGTAGTGCGTGTCATAGGGTCCCATTTTTTTTTAGTATTTTTTTGACTAGGGCATCCATAAGAAAAACGCATAAGTCTTAAATTTGCATTTTCAATGTACGCGATAAATGTATGAATAACTCAATATCCCGCCAACCGATTTTGATGATTCTTTTTTTATTAGAAAGGATGTACTCCAGGGGTAGTCTGATAAGAGTTTGATAAGGTTCTAATCATAGGATCTTCAACTTTTTGGAGCAAAATAATAAAATTAGTGATAGTCGGCCGAACCTTAGCTGGAGAAGTCCAATTGAGTAAAATATAGAATAAAATTACTATGTAGGTATTTACTATGAAAAATTTGACCTTCAACTCTTCAATCCTGATGATGCAGGGGTACTGCTAGCCTGAACTATAAAAGTTGGTCGTTTGATGTTTGCGAATATATAATGAAATTGTTAAGCAAATTCATGGGACAAAAATTTGACCTTCAACTCCTCAACCCTGATGATGCAGGGGTACTTAAAGCCAAAACCATAGGAATAAGCCATTTGGTGCTTACGTATATGTTATAAGATTACTGAGCAAAAACATAAGATGAAAAATTTGACCTTCAACTCCTCAACCCTGATGATGGAGGGGTACTTCAATCCTAAACCATAGAAGTTGGCAATTTGGTGCTTACGGTTATGTAAAGAAAATACTAAGCAAAAATATAAAATCAAAAATTTGACCTTCAACTCCTCAACCCTGATGATGAAGGGGTACTTCAATCCTAAACCATAGGAGTTGGCAATTTGGTGCTTACGGTTATGTAAAAATAATACTAAGCAGAGGCACAAAATTAAAATTTTGACCTTCAACTCCTCGACCCTGATGATGAAGGGGTACTTCAATTCTAAACCATAGGAGTTGGCAATTTGGTGCTAACGGGTATGTAAAAATAATACCAAACAGAGGCACAAAATTAAAATTTTAACCTTCAACTGCTAAACCCTGATGATGCAGGGTACTGCAAGCCTGAGCCATAGAAGTTAGCCACCTGGTACTAACGTATATGTTATAAGATTACTAAGCAACAATATAAGATGAAAAATTTGACCTTCAACTCCTCAACCCTGATGATGGAGGGGTACTTCCAGAGGGGGCGCCCTGTTTGTATGAATTGTAAAAGTGTTTTATGTTTAATTTTTGTGAATATGTAGATGCACAAAGCAAACTTAGAGGCTTTATTTAAATACAAACATAAAAATATAGTCACTAAAAAGTGTAAAATAAAAACTTTTTAACAAAAAATATCTACCGACTTCCATGTCACAAAAAAGTAAAAAATAATTTAAATATATTTTGGTCTAGAACATACTCAGTACTTAGTACATAGTTCTGAAGTCGGTGCTCATATAGGACGTAGTTACCGTCGTCCAGCGAAATATGTCGAGCACCGACTTCAGGACTATGTACTAAGTACTGAGTATGTTCTAGACCAAAATATATTTAAATTATTTTTTACTTTTTTGTGACATGGAAGTCGGTAGATATTTTTTGTTAAAAAGTTTTTTTAAACGGTTTTATTTAGTTCACCCCGTTTGTTTGTTTGGGTCAAAATTGAAATTTAACCCTCATCCCGTTAACCGGTTGATCTGAAATATTTACTAGGTGGGTAGTCACATGCCATGTCTTTCGATAGTAAATATTAGACGTGCCCCACGAATTTATTTTAGTTTAATCAATGCATATGTTTAAAATTTGTATATTTCAAAAATGACATCTTTTGTCATAGGTGTTTACATAAATGTATATTGCATTTGTAGGAATTTATGTGACCATAGATATATCCAGAAAGTGAGTAGATTACGAGTAATAACAATAATAAAAGATTTTCCTGTGCTGTACTGTTAGATAGGTTGCAATAACTCAATAAAACTAATTTTATAACTTTTAATCTTATAATATCTTCTTTTTCCATTTCCCGCCAAAAATTACAATACTGTCAAACCCAATTTTCTCTCTTTCTGACAGCTGTCAGCTTTTTAAAACATACATATTCCCTGCATTAATATTAAAATGCCATTATAAGTTACATTTTAATATCTTATTATATACTTTATTTATAATTAGTATCAATTTAACCAAAAAAATATTGTAAAGTTAACACGAGTTACTTTATTTTGAAAATATAACAATGTATGTATGCATATGTATTGGTACCCATGACTGTATCCATGAAATTATATTTTAGCTTTTAGTACATTTATCTGCAATATAAAACCGTTTAACTTATTATAACGCTGTAAAATAAGACACCAGAAAAATACTTTTATCCAACATTTTATTCTCAATTCTTTTTCAATAATGACAGCTCTGCCACGTCAATCATCGCACCTCTCCTCTCCTCACCCCCTCACCTCACCGCACCTCCTTCATCGCCACACCGCACCTCCTTTGTCACCGCACCACGCCACATTAAAGCATCTCATCACTGCTGCGTTACATTATTTTTGAAGTGAAACTTCTTTAGGCGCATGAGGGTAAAATTTTTACAGATGAAACGTCACGCCGGTATGCAACGGAAGTGTCGGAAAAGAGAGAGAGAGTGATCGAGACCGATTGAGAGAGAGTAAGACAGGGCGAACGTAGCATGAGCAACTAGCCGTGGAGTGAGAGTAGGGAGCAAGCGAGTGAGAAAGATTGAGAGAAAAAGTGAGACAGAGCGAACGTCGTATTACGCCTTTTTCCCTTCCTCTTAATCTTGGAAATTTAAAGTTTTAGATTTGTATAAATATAAACAAGATTTATAAATTAGTTCGCCAAAGAAGTTTCACTTCTGACATGTGTACTTTGTACGCACGCATGTTTTTTTTTTTACTTTTTTATTATCTTATGACATCCTCTCCTATTTATTCATCGCTATCGCTGTTTTTATTTCTTAAATAATTTTGTTATTCTATTCTTAAACTTTCTTATTGTACCTTACTTATTTTAATATTCATTTGTTACATTGTCTCCTTATCATAAGGTTGTCTGGAAGAAATCGCTTAAGGCCGCCTTTTCTATTGTTATTTAAATTTGCTACTTTTTGTCATTGATTCTTTCTGGGTAAAATAAAGAGTTTTATTACTATGTATGTGTTTGTGTCAAATGCAAGGTGTGTAATGTGTTTTTGATTGATTTTATGTATGTTATACATTATTTAAATAAAATATCATTGCGTCATCCTCCTCTGCATCAATACCTTGCGTAATTTCATACTTCTCCGTCTGCGGCAAGTATCTTAATAAATAATAGTTAAAAAAAACTAAAAAACACGCTTTTTAAAGAAAACCGAACCAAAAAAATAGAAAATAAATTTAAATGAATCTAAATTAAGAAAATAGTATTAAAAATTTCAATGAATATAAATTAATAATAGTGTGAATAAAAAAAGGATATTTTATTTAAAAAAAAGCGTGGGGTACATGGTGTCAATGGTTATAGATATTTTATTGACAGATATGAGTAGAGTGATTATCATTTCGATAATATCTTAAAAAGCACTTATGTATTCAAAGTATCATAATTAGTATAATATTTTTATCCACTCCCACTTTATCTAATCGCTTCAGAAATAGACCTATAACCACAGTATTAATATCATACAGTAGTCTAACTCTGCCGTGTCCTTGAATTTTATACCTACAGACGCGCTGGACGAGAGTTCGCGTTAGGGCTACCCGCCTAAAGTATTTCAATACATCTGTATACTTGACTTTCTTTCTTACTTATTATATATTTTATTCAGTAGATTAAGGTAGAAAACAACGCGTTCTTTTAATATTTAAGAGACTTAATAATAAATCGTACACAAATAATAGTTATAAATTTCACACTGAATAATATTTTACCAACCAAAATAAAAAATATTAACACTGGACGTGTTTATGCACAATTAAAGCAATCAAAAACAGCCTAATATAGTTTACAACTGCTTTTCGCTACATTATTATTTAAATAAAAAGATCCACTGCTTAAAACGTCACACCGCCCGCTCGCCACTACGGCACATTTGCTAGCTGTTGGGTACCGAGTGCATAACGAAATCGTGGCGCGTAGGTACAACTTGCGTTTTGTACGTTTGCAAGAAGTTAGAATACTGTAGATACTAGTACTGTGATATAACTAACTCGTTATCTTATTTAATCGTGATAACTGCAGCATGGTCACTAAATATGATATAAGAGCTCCAATTATCTGCAACAAGAGATTATTATATTAGACCGCGTGGCGGAGCGGTTACCATATCGGTCTGACGCGCAATGGGTCCGGGTTCAATTCCCGGCCAGACAGATATCTGAATGAGTTTAGATTCATGTTCTGGGTCTGGGTGTTCGTGTATTCGTCTTGTGTGTTTGCACAGTACCCACGACACAGGAGAAAATCTTAATCTGGGGCTATGAGTGTAGAAAGCGTGAATATTACTTAGACAGTTGATACTTGCCCTCTCAATCGGGAGGTGCGAGGTTCAAACCCAGGCACGCACCACTGATTTATGTGCGTATTAGAAATTAATTACCACTGCTTTTCGGTGAAGAAAAAAAACGTGAGGAAGCCTACACACACACCTGAGAGTTCTTAAAAAAATACAGGCTAATTGAGAACCTCCTCTTTTTTGGAAGTCGGTTAAAAAAAAGTTCTCGGAGGTGTGTGAAGTCCACCAATTCGCACTTGGCCAGCGCGGTGGACTATGTCCCAGCAGTGGGACAATAATAGGTGGACTGCATGTTCGTTTGCTACAATCTGGTCAAGATGGTAGAACCAGTGTAGTTCGACCGGGGAAGTACCAATCTATTAGTAGCGTGAAGCATTTCTTGCGTTTCGATGGAAGAGTGTAGTTGCCAGCACACTTTCACATGAGGCTACAATCATAGTCCTCGGGAGTGGCTAAGCATCTGTGATTAACTCCAGGTGGAACCCATGTTCTGTATGAAGTTGATTACAGATGTCCATGTGACCACTTACCATCTGGTGCACTGCATGCTCGTTTGCTACTTCAGTTTGATAAAAAAAAAATAAGTACGTATTAAAAATAATATTGTGCGTATTTGCAGAGTATTTAAATTACTTATCTTAACGATTTACTGTTTTAAATACTATACAGATTTCGATAAAACGTTATCTCGAAACCTATGCATACCATTTACGCGTACCGATAAAATAGTTCTAAAGTTTTAACTAGATGGCGTTATACTCAATAAAAAAACGTAACGAGGTCATTCATCAGTAGATGTTACTCCTTACATTTTTGTTATACCAAGCCCATATATATGCAAATCGATTCTTAAGGAGTAAATTCCAAAAAATCTGATATAAAACCTAATGGATTCAAACATTTTTATAGCACTCACCTTCACAAGTAGAGGCCGGGCGAGGGTGCACACCCCGAGGGTGGAGAACGTCGGTCTATTCAATCGAACTAATCTTCTGAACAGCGCTAGCTCATTGGTCACCTTCTCCGCTAAGATTGGACTCTGCGATAACCTCCATATTTCGATCTCAGTTCTGTGTATCTGCTTAAAGCAATCACTTAAATCAATATATTAAGTTTTACCCATTATTTTACGTGTTTGTATTTAATATAGTACTTTTTTTCGTTTTCGACGGAAACCTTCAAAATATACCCGACGCCGTGAGAGGGACGCCTGGTTAAGTGGGATTTTTAAACCTTCTCGGTGGCCGTCCTTAGCGCCACAAAGAGGACTGCGGGATCTTCAAAGGAACGCAACCGGAGTCATCTGAGCGCGTTGCCCCATCGGGCTCCCAGGTAAGCAGCTGGGCCCACCACTCCATCTGGTCTTTACGACGATATGCGACCACACATACCGCCTTCCTTTCCGGTGTGGCGACCTCCCGTTACTCATCAAGAGATGGCGCTACTAGTATTGTGAAACACGCTATCGAAGCATTCTCAGAATCCTGCATATATACAAGTTCCGAACGTCTGTCGGAGCACGGCCGCTCCCCGGGCATGATCACCTAGCCTGGCGGGAGATCTCCCTTTGCCAAACCGGTATCGCCTGACCGAACAGTTTGACCTCGCACTCTAGCCGCCCGCAACCCCGGAAGCCCCTTTTAGCCGCCTCTTACGACAGGCAGGGGATACCGTAGCCCTATTCTGATCACGGAACTACAGGTTCTACCTGGCATAGGTATTAGTATTAAATGTATTATGTACCTCTTCATGCGTCCGGTGACATATTTCAATAAGAAACACCAAGCAGACGAAAATCAACACCCAAGCGACTATATTTGTAATCATTACCAGAATAGAGAACATGTCTGAAAATAATTAACATTGAAACACAAACATTATGATATTTATATAACGATGTTAATGTGTCGTGTGACATCAGGATGGCCAGGAGTCTTCATAACTGTAAATTCTTGAAGATTTCGAGTAAAATACAGGAGTAAACTTCGATTTATTCACAGTTTAGGAGGTGCGATCGCTTCGACGGTTAAATAAGAATCTTTTTCTACCGGCAGGCGCTCGCCTTTTTATAACAATGTTTGGTGAGGTGACAATAACAAATTTATGGAGGATAAACTTATTTACATTCTTAAAATCACTATATATTGCTAATTTAATAAACAAACAATTTTCGATCTTTAAACTAACTAAAATAATTATTATCGGCGACGTTTTTCATAAATACGCGGTGTCGCGCCGACATATATGATAATGGTATATTTGCTTTCATTTGATACCCATATATAAAGAACCTCTTCCCCCTTTTTTTCACCGATTGCAAACGCTGTATTAAAAAAAAAGTGCGGTACTCGGGGACTGCCGCGGTAAAACTATTACATAGCATTTTTTATCAACTTATGCAATTATATGTTTTTTTATGCAACAGAACATACCACACCTAATTCCAGCGTGAAGCATTTCTTGCGTTTAGGTGGAAGGGTGTGGTTGCCGGCACGCTTTTATATGAGGCGACCATCATAGTCTTCGGGAGTAGCAACGCATCTGTGATTGACTTCAGATGGAACCCATGTTCTGTATGAAGTTGATTACAGATGTCTATACGGCAGTGACCACTTACCATCAGATGGACTGCATACTCGTTTGATACTTCAGTCAGATGACAGCAGTGACAGCCTAATGGTTGAAAGTTGCCCCCTCAATCGGAAGGTCCGAGGTTCAAACCCAGGCACTCACCATTTATGTACGTATTAGAAATTAATTATCATTTAAAATTAATTTTCAAATTAATTTTCGGTGAAGGAAAACATCGTGTGGAACCACACCCGACAGTTTTAAAAAAAATGTTCTCGGAGTGTGAAGTCCGGCAATCGCACTTAGCCAGCGCGGTGGACTATGGCCTAAACTCTATCATTCTGAGAGAAAACCCGTGCCTAGTAGGATAATAATGAATTAACGAGCACTTCAGTCAAATAAAAAAAATGTGTGCGTGTACTAGCGTACACTCGTAAGAAGTGAAACTTCTTTATGACGTTATTTTCAAAAAATAATTTACTATATGCAACTTTACAGAAATTGGTTAAATAAAGTTAAGTTAGATAAAGTTTAATAAAAGGCTTTTATTAAACTTTATCTAATAATCTAATCTATAATAATCTATCTAATATCACGCGTGGTAGGGATAAGAAAAAGATGGCGCGTAACAGAAAAATATGGCGCGTAACGAAAAAATGTTACACATTTTTTTTCCAACCCCGATAAAGAAGTTTCACTGTTTCACTTCAACAACCCCGATAAAGAAGTTTCATTGTTTCACTTCAACAACCCCGATAAAGAAGTTTCATTGTTTCACTTCAACAACCCCGATAAAGAAGTTTCATTGTTTCACTTCAACAACCCCGATAAAGAAGTTTCACTGTTTCACTTCAACAACCCCGATAAAGAAGTTTCACTTCAAAAAGCTCTCACCTGTGCCGTATTCCCAGTTTACAAACGAGTACAGAACCCATTCCAGACGCACAAACATGTTTATAACTGTCAGGAATAAAATAAATTCCTGTGTTTTTATCATCTGTCTCATGATATTACATACAGAGGAGTAGGACTGAGCTAGTTCTCGGAGTTTCCAGACCATACTTTTGTTTTCTAGTGCTGAAGAATACAATCTATATATTAGTACATGAAACAAAAACTTTTGATTCATTTTTAAGATACCTGCAGCGGACGGAGGAGTGTGAAATTATGTACGGTTGCGGTTATTCTAGCTAATACTAATATTTACGCACAATACCGTGCATTTGACACAAACACATAAATATTAACGAAATAAAACATTCACTCACACATAACGTCAAAAATGTCAGATGTATTTGTCAAAATACCCGTTAATGCTTTTATATGGTGTTTAGTCATTAAATCTCTTTTTACCTTTAACGGGTGCGTTCAAAATAACTTGAAAATTATTACAATTTATTTAAATTAGAGAAATTTTGGCGCTATTTTGGACAATATGTAGTTTAGTTTTTTTAATTTTAATTACGGTGGAATTTCGACCGTTGCGACGGGTGACTAGTTGATTTAAATTTTGAAAATTCAAGGAAAAAACGGTAAAACGGAACCGTTTCTTCCAAACGCTGCTTTACGATTAGACAAGAAAATTTCTTAACAACATTTCTTAAATGCAGGTGAAACCGCAGGGAACTACTAGTGTTTTTTTATATCTGATTGAAGTTCCAAACGAGCACTCAATGCAAATGATGGTAAGTGATCACTGACGCCCATGGATAGCTCTAAGCAACTTTAAATAGAACATGGGTTCTATCTGAAATCGACAGGTGCGTCCTCCTGAGGACAACTGGTCGTCTCATATAAAACAGTGTTTTTTTACTGTAGCAACAAACGAGTATGCAGTCCAGGTAAGTGGTCACTGCCGCCCTTCGACATCTGTAATCAACTACATACAGAACATAGGTTCTATCTAAAGTCAATCACTATCTATCTAAAGTCAATCACTATCACCTTCCATCGAAACAAGAAATGCTTCACGCTAGAAATAGGTGTGGCGGTAGTTCTTCCCCGGTCGAATTACACTTGTTCTACCTTCAATAATAAAAATAAATAATAGTTTAAAAAAACTAAAAAACACGCTTTTTTATAGAAAACCGAACTATTATTAATTTATATTCATTGAAATTTTTAACACTATTTTCTTAATTTAAATTCATTTAAATTTATTTTCTATTTTTTAGTTCGGTTTTCTATAAAAAGTGTGTTTTTTAGTTTTTTTAAACTATTATTTATTTTCTACTTTTTAGTCAAATTAAAAAATGGAATAATTTTATCAAATTAGTGTATTGTCATCGGTCCTCAATAAATCAACAAAGTTTGAACGAAATCTGGCCGTTTAAATTGGGTCAAAATCGCGCCCAAAGAAGTCGGTTACAAACAAACATACAGGTGAGCTAATAAAAAGCTAATAAAAAAGGACTTCATACAAACCAAATGAAACGGAGTTATCTTGTACTTGAAGAAAATGGGGTGGATTTTCGGATTGAAAACGCGTGTTGATTTTTTTCACAGTGTAATATACTCTTAGTTGCAGTACAACGAATTGGTAGGAAAGTAGGAACGGCACTACAGACGAATGAAAGCTTAGTACAGCATAGCAGGACCAAATGGCCACTGAAAAATAAAAAAATGTGTGCGTGTACTAGCCTACACTCTTAAGAAGTGAAACTTCTTTATGACGTTATTTTTCAAAAAATAATTTACTATATGCAACTTTACAGAAATTGGTTAAATAAAGTTAAATTAGATAAAGTTTAATAAAAGGCTTTTATTAAACTTTATCTAATAATCTAATCTATAATAATCTATCTAATATCACGCGTGGTAGGGATAAGAAAAAGATGGCGCGTAACGGAAAAAAAAGATGGCGCGTAACAGAAAAAGATGGCGCGTAACGAAAAAAAAAGATGGCGCGTAACGGAAAAAGATGGCGCGTAACGAAAAAATGTTACACTAAATTTTTTTCCAACCCCGATAAAGAAGTTTCATTTCAATAACCTATATATTACCCATCCATCCATCAGCCCTTTGAGGTCCACTGCTGAACATAGGCCTCCCCTAAATGGCGCCACTCCAACCGGTCCTGTGCCTGAATCCAACGGTTTCCCGCTGTCTTCTTCAGGTCATCGGTGCACCTGGTGGGGAGTGAGCTGGACTCCTTTTGCCTAAACGTGGTCGCCACTCGAGGACCTTTCTTCCCCATCGGTTATCGGTACTACGAGCGATGTGGCCGGCCCATTACCACTTAAGCCTGCTAATTTTGAGAGCTATGTCGGTAAGCTTGGTTCGTCTACGGATTTTTTTTGTTGCAAAACATGTCTCATATGTGGGAGCGACGTAGGGTTATGTGGGATTTTTACCGCACTAAAACCCCCCCAGTGGCCGTTCTCGGCGCTGAAACGGAGGACTCCGGGTTCTCGAAACGACTTCAACCGGAATCTGAAGATACAATGACCGCAACTTTTGCAGATGATACAGCACTGCTCTCCTCTCATGTAAGTCCAGAAATCGCGTCATTAAATCTACAAAGGCACTTAAATAAAGTGGATAAGTGGCTGAAACAATGGCGAATCAAGGCAAATCAAAAGAAATCGGGCTCCTCCCAGATGGGCGGCTGGGCCCGCCGCTCCGTCTAGTCTTTACAACGGTATGCGACCACACATACCGCCGTCCTTCCCGGGATTGCCTGACCGAAAACGGTTCGAGCTCCCACTGTAGCCGTCTACAACCCCGGAAGCCCCTTTTAGTCGCCTCTTACGACAGGCAGGGGATACCGTAGCCCTATTCTGACCCCGAGGCTGCAGGGACGAAGATAACCCAACCTAACCTAAACGTACTAATAACATTATAAAGCAAAACATACCATATAATCCGTCTGCCAAGTTAAATTTGGAGAATGTAGTAAAGACGAAAATGAAGATAGTTAAAAAACATATTATTATATAATATAGTTTAAAAATGAAGTTTGTTTTTCTTTCCATCTTCTCCACTTTAAAATTTGAGACATTTTCGTTTATCTAAAAAAAAAAAAATGTTAGATTTAGTATTTTTTAAGTGAAACTTCTTTATCGGGGTTGGAAAAAAATTTAGTGTAACATTTTTTCGTTACGCGCCATCTTTTTCTGTTACGCGCCTTTTTTTTCCGTTACGCGCCATCTTTTTCTTATTCCTACCACGCGTGATATTAGATAGATTATTATAGATTAGATTATTAGATAAAGTTTAATAAAAGCCTTTTGTTAAACTTTATCTAATTTAACTTTATTTAACCAATTTCTGTAAAGTTGCATATAGTAAATTATTTTTTGAAAAATAACGTCATAAAGAAGTTTCACTTCTTACGAGTGTACGCTAGTACACGCACACATTTTTTTTTATCTGACTATAGTAGCAAACGAGCATGCAGTCCACCTAATAGTAAGTGGTTGCCGCTCATGAACATTTGTAATTAACTACATACAGTACATGAGTTCCATCTGAAGTGACGTTTGCGTACATACAGATGCGTTTCTACTCCCGAGGACTATTATGGTCGCCTCAATTGAACCATATAGCTACCACACCCTTCTATCGAAACGCAAGAAATGCTTCACGCCAGACATAGGTGTGGCGGTGGTACTTCCCCGGTCGAACTACACTGGTTCTACCACCTCGAAAAGTTAGTAGTTTAATGGAGTGCTTGATTAGCAAACGATTATGCAGTCCACCGCATGGTGAGTAACTCTATAATCAAGTTCAGACAATCTCATATCGACCACACGAGCGCTCGCCTCAAACGAGGCGACCATCATAGTCCTCGGGAGTAGCAACGAATCTGTGATTGACTTCAGATAGGACCCATGTTCTATTTGAAGTTGCTCACCGATGTCGCATAGCGGCAGTGACCACTTCCCATCAGGTGGACTGCATGCTCGTTTGCTACTTCAATCAGATAAATAGAACAATGAATTCTGCTGTCACATAAACTAACCTTTTCCAAAATTTGCAAGTTCTGAAGAAATAGCGTCATTCTAGACGCTGCTTGGTAAGCTCCAATGAAATGTAGCATTGAGTGAGTTAGTTTGTCGACAGCTCTCGTGATTTGAAGTATTAAATTTTCAGGCTGATATAAACTCCATACGTTGCCGAATGTGAAGAGGATACCTAAAAAATTGCATACATTAAACTATGCTACCTAAATTTGGCTTGCTCTTGATTGATAGAACAACTTTTCGTCGAAAATCGCTTCGATTAATTTTAGGAATAAAGTCATGTCACATAATCATTTATTTGATCGAATATTTGTTTGCCGTAATTTTGTTTCGAATAATATCTTTTTAACGAATGTTCAAATGCGCTCATTTCCATTAGTTGAGATTAGCCTAAGTGTTTTTTTGTAAATAAAAAAGCTGCAAATATTTACAGTGTATCTTTTGGTATAATAACTTTTTTTTTTTGTTTTCTAGGGGGAAACCTTCCAAAGGTACCCGACGCCGTGGGAGCGACGCAGGGTTATGTGGGATTTTTACCGCACTAAAACCCCCCCGGTGGCCGTCCTTGGCGCTGAAAAGGAGGACTCTGGTATCTCGAAACGACTTCAACCGGAATCCTCAAGCGCGTTGCCCCATCGGGCTCTTCCCAGAAGGGCTAGGCCCACCGCTCCGTCTAGTCTTTACGACAGTATGCGACCACACATTCCGCCGTCCTTCCCGTGATTGTTGTATCATATATATTGATAATATTTTATACTCATGTCTAATCCTAATTAAGATACCCAACTAAGGAAGAGCGAGGCATCCCCACTACAAGTGTCTCTGACTACTTACCAGAAAGCCCTACTAGTTTATAAGGATGTTCTTAAATAAATGATTTTTGAAGTGAAACTTCTTTAGGTGCATGAGGTAAAATTTTTACAGATGAAACGTCACGCCGGTATGCAACGGAAGTGTCGGAAAAGAGAGAGAGAGAGTGATCGAGACCGATTGAGAGAGAGAGTAAGACAGGGCGAACGTAGCATGAGCAACTAGCCGTGGAGTGAGAGTAGGGAGCAAGCGAGTGAGAAAAATTGAGAGAAAAAGTGAGACAGAGCGAACGTCGTATCACGCCTTGTTCCCTTCCTCTTAATCTTGGAAATTTAAAGTTTTAGATTTGTATAAATATAAACAAGATTTATAAATTAGTTCGCCAAAGAAGTTTCACTTCTGACATGTGTACTTTGTACGCACGCATGTTTTTTTTTTTGTTACTTTACATTAACAGGTGGTAGAACCAGCATAGTACCACCGCCACACCTTTTTCTAGCGTGAAGCATTTCTTGCGTTTCGATGGAAGGGTGTGGTTGCCGGCACACTTTAATGTAGCGACCATCATAGTCCTCGGGAGTAGCTACATCTGCGATTGACTTCAGAACCCATGTACTATTTGAAGTTACTTACAAATGTCCATACGGCAGGGACTTATCAACGGATAGACTGCTTAGCTACGTCTATATACAAAACTATAACTCACTTGTAGCAGCGGCATATGCTATTCCAATAATCCAGAGAGCGCGCGACACTCGTACGCCAGTCGGCGCAAAGCGGAGCGGCGCGACGCAGAACATTCGCGATACTTGCATTATTAATATGAATGCGCCGCGCACGCCAGTGTCGTATTTAGCTCTATACATCACTGTTGGAAGATAAAATACATAAAATAATATTAAAAACTGTGTCAGCTCCGACGCATGACTGGAGTTTACTCCTTAAGAAAATATTATAATAATTTTTATATGAGGTGAGCATCTTAGTCCTCGGGAGTAGCAACGTCGGTAACTGACTTTAGATAGAATCTCTTTTCTACATGTACTTCCCCGGTCGAACTACACTGGTTCTACCACCTTGAAAAGTTAATTTAATTTAGCGTTTGAGTAGCTAACGATTATGCAGTCCACTTATGGTAAGTAGCCACTCTGTAATTAAGTTCATACAATTAAGTACGCCAGTTGACGCAAAGCGGAGCGGGGCGACGCAAAACATTCGCGATACCTGCATTATTAATGTGAATGCGCCGCGCGCGCCAGTGTCGTATTTAGCTCTATTCATCACTGTTTTTGGAAGATAAAACACCTAAAATAATATTAAAAAAATAAATTAAAACAAGCTTTTATTTCAGTAAACTGAAAAGGGGGCGTTCATAAATTCAAATTCGAAAAAACACCTCACGTAATTTATGCACCCCCCAAAAAAAAAAATTGGTAGTAGTCAAACCCATCATTTAGTTGATTTTACCTTTTGTCTGACGCAATTGTATTAAACTATTTGACCCGACAAACCTCGTTCTGCTTAAAAGTAAAAAATCTAAAATTATCAGTGTTTCTCCCCTATGCATGTATTATACATAAAAACCTTCCTCTTGAATCACTCGTATTAAAAAAACTGCATTAAAATCCGTAGCGTAGTTTTGAAGATCTAAGCGTACAGGGACAGACAGCGAGAAGCGACTTTGTTTTATACTATGTATTGGCCGTGTGGTGTCGGCCTTTTAGAATAGCACCACTCCCTCTCTTCCCGTGGATGTCGTACGAGGCGACTAAGGGACATAAATCCAAGAGATGGGCAGCAGCATCTCCTTGTGTAACTTACACCTACTGCGGTCACCAACACGCTTGCCAGGCGCGGTGACTATCGGCAAAAACCCCCAATGGAAGGTGCAGAAGAACCCCGGCCCCCAGTCCCCGGCAGCCCCGCTATTCCAGGCTACGGTAGCGGCCTAGGTAACGGCGGGGCAGGGGGTGCTAAGAATCTCCGGCAGAGATCCGGCTACCGCAACCGACGACTTCTGCACCTGGCAACATACAACACCAGGACACTGAGGACCGACGAGAAGATACAGGAGCTGGAAGAAGAGATAGACAAGTTGAACTGGAGTGTTTTGGGATTGTCTGAAGTCCGAAGACAGGGTGAGGACACGATAATCCTCAAATCGGGCAACTTGTTCTATCACCGGGAGGGCGACCACCTGTCTCAGGGTGGTGTCGGGTTCCTCGTCCACAAATCCCTCGTCAACAACGTGGTAACAGTCGACAGTGTGTCGTCAAGGGTAGCGTACCTTATACTCAGAATATCTAAACGGTATTCGCTGAAGGTCATACAGGTATATGCGCCGACTTCGACACACCCAGACGATGAGGTCGAGGTTATGTATGAGGACGTAAGTAGAGCCATACATACCTCAAAGACCCACTTTACCGTTGTTATGGGGGATTTTAACGCAAGACTAGGCACGCGGAACGATGGCGAGCGGAAGGTGGGGCCCTTTGGAATTGGACAACGGAACCACCGAGGCCACTTGCTTGCCAACTTCTTGGAGAGGGAAGGCCTCTTTATGATGAACTCTTTCTTCAGGAAGAAGGCACAGAGAAAGTGGACTTGGATAAGTCCTGATGGTTCATCTAAAAACGAGATAGACTTCATTTTAGCAGACAAACGGCACATATTTAATGATGTCTCTGTGATCAACAGGGTGAAAACCGGAAGTGATCACCGGATGGTAAGAGGCACATTAAATATCAACGTAAAGCTGGAACGGTCACGCCTAATGAAGTCTACGCTCCGACCAACACCTGTCCAAATCCAGGGCTCCGAAGAGTTTCAACTTCAGCTACGAAATCGTTTCGCGTGTCTCGATTCTTGCGTTTCTGTGGACGAAATTAACACCAAGGTAGTAACAACTGTCCACGAGGTGGGGTCTAAGTACTTTAAGACCCACTCCAGTGGTAGGTCTCGGATTTTCTCAGAACATACTCTCGGTCTCATGAGGGAGAGGCGAGAACTATGTGTGCAGTCTCCAGCCTCAATGTCGAAATACAGACTGCTCAATAAATAGATCTCTCAGAGTAGGCGACGCGATTGGCGTGCTCATAACACCCATCGCGTAAAAGACACTATTGAGCGAAACCAGGGCTCGAGAGTGTTCGCCAGGGATCTGTGCGTTGGGCAGAGCCTGCTGACGAGGTTGAAGACCGAATCGGGCACCATGGTTTCGTCTAACTCCGATGTTCTGAGGGAAATTGAGAAATACTACGGACAGTTGTATGCTTCCGCACGAGCTCCCGCCCGTAACAAGGCGGGCGACAAACGTGCCAAACTGACCCGACACTATACTGAGGACCTCCCGGACGTCAGCCTGTACGAGATTAGAGAGGCTCTCAAACAGCTGAAAAACAACAAGGCACCGGGCGATGACGGAATCACAACAGAGCTGCTAAAAGCTGGCGGTAAACCCGTACTAGTGGCGCTCCAAAAGTTGTTCGATTCCGTCATTACTAGCGGGACAACCCCGGAAGCGTGGAGCAGAAGCGTAGTGGTGCTGTTCTTCAAAAAGGGCGACAAAACTCTTTTGAAGAACTACAGGCCCATTGCGCTTCTGAGCCACGTGTATAAGCTGTTTTCGAGAGTCCTCTCTAACCGCATTGCACGCAGGCTAGACGACTTCCAGCCTCCCGAACAAGCCGGTTTCCGAAAAGGCTACAGCACCATAGACCACATTCACACGCTGCGGCAGATTATACAGAAGACCGAGGAGTATAATCTGCCGTTATGTGTTGCTTATGTGGACTATGAGAAAGCCTTCGATTCTATCGAGACCTGGGCGGTGCTGGAGTCCCTTCAGCGATGCCAGATCGACTATAGGTACATCGAGGTGCTGAAGTGTGTATACACTGCCGCCACCATGTCAGTCCGAGTACACGACAGAAGCACAAATCCAATCCAACTGCAGCGGGGAGTCAGACAAGGTGATGTTATATCGCCGAAACTGTTCACCGCTGCGTTGGAAGATTTGTTCAAGCTGATGGAGTGGAAAGGTCTTGGCATTAACATCAATGGCGAACACATCACGCACCTTCGATTTGCCGATGATATAGTCATCTTGGCAGATTCGCTGACGGACCTCAACACAATGCTAGGCGACCTCAACAGTGCCTCACAACGGGTGGGTCTTAAGATGAACATGGACAAGACGAAAATCATGTCTAACGTCCATGTCACACCCGTACCGGTAGTTGTTGACGGCACTCCTCTCGAAGTTGTCGACGAGTACATTTACCTGGGACAAACGATCCGGATGGGTAAGTCCAACTTTGAGAGGGAGGTCACTCGAAGAATCCAACTCGGCTGGGCTGCGTTCGGGAAATTTCGTAGTATCTTCTCGTCCACAATTCCTCAGTGCCTGAAGTCGAAACTATTCGAGCAATGTGTGTTGCCAGTGATGACCTACGGCGCCGAAACGTGGTCCTTCACTGTAGGCCTCATTCGGAGACTCAGGGTCGCTCAGCGTGCTATGGAGAGGGTTATGCTCGGAATTTCGCTACGAGACATGATTCGCAACGATGAAATCCGTAGACGAACGAAGCTTACCGACATAGCTCTCAAAATTAGTAGGCTGAAGTGGCAATGGGCCGGCCACATCGCTCGCAGGACCGATAACCGATGGGGAAGGAAGGTCCTCGAGTGGCGACCACGTTTAGGCAAAAGGAGTACAGGTCGCCCCCCTACCAGGTGGACCGATGACCTGAAGAAGACAGCGGGAAACCGTTGGATTCAGAGGGCACAGGACCGGTTGGAGTGGCGCCATTTAGGGGAGGCCTATGTTCAGCAGTGGACATCAAAAGGCTGATGGATGGATGGATGTAGTGATACAAAGACAATATTTTTTTACTAGTAAGGTCGTATTGAATGTCACATTACGTATTGATCGTGATTTTATCAAACAGAACACTGTTATAGAAAGCAGTAAACTAGAAATAATTGTAGCAGTGAGAGCCTAATGGTTGAAACTTGCCCTCTCAATCGGGAGGTCCGAGGTTCAAACCCAGGCACGCACCACTGATTCATGTGCGTATTAGACCAATTTAATGTAAAATATTTTTCGACATTTTCAATAATCTATTATTAATATTGTACTTATTCTTTTTTTTTGACATTAATATTATTAATTGAAGTATTTGTAATTTCTTTTTCGAATTAATGCTCTGATTATTTATTTCTTTGTATTATTTGCTATTGTCGTACGCTATCTGTCTTCACCTATAATTGTAATGTCACTTATGTTCTTTTATCTATAATTTATGTTGTTTGGCCTAATGTGGTGTACATTATGTTGGTGATCATTTTAAATAAATAAATAAATAAATAAATATTAGAAATTACTTATCACTGCTTTTCGGTGAAGGAAAACATCGCGAGGAAACCTACACACCCGAGAGTTCTTTAAAAAAAAAGTTCTCGGAGATGTGTGAAGTCCACCAATTCGCACTTGGTCAGCGCGGTGGACTATGGCCTAAACTCTCTCATTCTGAGAGATGACCCAGCAGTGGGCCAATAATGGGTTGATGGGGAGAATTAGCCAAGTGTAAGTCCATCCGCGCAACGTTGGGTTCCGTATGACCATATACACGTCTGCTGGTACGTATGTTTATCTATATTAACCTAAGCAAAAACTTGTGATCCGTTTTTAAGATACTTGCTGCAGACGGAGGAGAATGAAATTACGCACGGTTATAGTTGATGTAGAAAAGTGTATCAAGAGATGGCGCTACTAGTATTCTGAAACACGGTATCGAAGTATTCTCAGAATCCTGCATATAAACAAGTTCTGAACGACGACTGTCGGAGCACGGCCTCTCCCCAGGTATAATAACCTAGCTTGGCGGGAAATCACCCTCCGCCAAAGTTCGCGGGAGGTCGCCACAGAATTGCGCAATGCTTATATTTTTTCAAATAATACATAAAACATACATAAAATCACCTGAAAATATATTACGCACACTACCATACATTTGTGTGTCGAATACAATACAACACAACACATATAACAAAATAATATTTTCATTGTTACTATGGAAACATAATTAAAATGTCAGATGTCAAAATACCCGTTATTTCTTTTTATTGTAGCTTATTGTATTGTATTGCTTGTGTATTTATTATCATCTTTTGTCGAATAGCGGAAAGTCTACATGATTATGCCTCGATTAATGGTATTAGAAGAGTTTTCGTCTGACGATGACATCGCTGCATTCTTCGAAGCTTAGGGTTCTGGGTCCAAAGATCACCTTGTTGAAGAGGACTCTACTGATGTAAGTACCTATTACGTTTGTCTTATCATCAAGCCCCTTTTACCCCTCCGGTCCCTCCGGTCCCTCCAGTCCCTCTGGTCACTCCAGTCTCTCCGGTCACTTCGGTCCCTCCGGTCATTCCAGTCTCTCCGGTCACTTCGGTCCCTCCAGTCCCTCTGGTCCATCCAGTCCCTCCGGTCACTCCAGACCCTCTGGTCCCTCCAGTCCCTCCGGACCCTCTGGTCTCTCCAGTCCCTCTGGTCCCTCCTGTCCCTGTGGTCCCTCCAGTCCCTCCGGACCCTCTGATCACTCCGGTCCCTCCGGACCCTCCGGTCACTCCGGTCCTTCTGGTCCCTCCAGTCACTCTGGTCCCTCCAGACACTCTGGTCCCTCCGGACCCTCTGGTCCCTCCGGACCCTCCGGTCCCTCTAGTCCCTCTAGTCACTCTGGTCCCTCCAGACACTCTGGTCCCTCCGGACCCTCTGGTCCCTCCGGATCCTCCGGTCCCTCCAGTCACCCCGGTCCCTCTGGTCCCTCCGGTCTCTCTGGTCACTTCGGTCACTCCGGTCACTCTGGTCCCTCTGGTCACTCCGGTCCCTCCGGTCCCTCTGGACCCTCCGGTCCCTCTGGACTCTCCGGTCCCTTTGGTCACTCTGGTTAATCTCCAAAATCTCATTGCATACAAGCAACAGATGGCCAACTTCTATGGCTATCTTGCAGTACCCTGCATCATCAGGGTTGTGAAATTGAAGGTCAATTTTCTTATCATACGTCTTTGCTTTGTAAATATATTTCATACTCATAAGCATCAAATGGCCAACGCCTATTGTTTAAGCCTAAAGTACCCCTGCATCATCAGTGTTGAGGAGTTGAAGGTCCAATTTTTCACCTTATATCACCATTTATCTAATAGTCTACGTTACATCTTTTCTGTCTCATCATAATTGCGTAATCATCAAACATGGAATAGCTAAGTTTTATGGCTTAGGCATTACATACCCCTGCATCATCAGGATTGAGGAGTTGAAGGTCAATTTTTGTGTCGTATGCCTTTGCTTAGTAATGTTGTTATTAATCTGTGAGCAACAAATGTCTAACATTTATGGTTTAGGCCTGCAGTACCACTACATCATCAGGATTGAAGAGTTGAAGGTCAATTTTTTTGTCGTATGCCTTTGCTTAGTAATGTTGTTATTAATCTGTGAGCAATAAATGTCCAACATTAGTGGTTTAGGCCTGCAGTACCACTACATCATCAGGATTGAAGAGATGAAGGTAAAATTTTTCATCGTACGTCTTTGCCTTGATGTCTTATTATATATCCGCAAGCACCAAATGGCCATCTTTTACGACTTGGGCTTGCAGCATCCTGCATCATCAGAGTTGAGAAGTTGAAGGTCAAATTTTTCATCATGTATCTCTGCTTAGTAATCTTATTACATACTTGTAAACACCAAATGGCTAACTATTATAATTTAGGATAGCAGTAACCCTACATCATCAGGATCAAGGAGTTGAAGGTCAAATTTATTGATATAAGCAAGATATGTAATACACATTCCAAGTTTTATAAAAAATGATGTGGCAGCAGTCGAGTTATCTCAAATTATCAAAAAACTTGAGGAGTGGTGGTGGTTTCCATCCCTGTCCACCACCACCACCCACCCATGTCCACCACCCATGTCCAATAGAAAAAGTTGTATGATAAAATTTCCTGTCAAATAAAAGAAAGAAAATCAAAATCCGTTCAGAAACACCCAAGTTATTCACGATTTTATGAAACCGACATTTTCCAATTTTCCGGGAATCCGGCTGGAAAGTTTTCAATTTCCTCAATATGGGACTGCCTGTGAAACTAGCCGCATACAATGTCGTATGACTCGTGTCGGTAGGTCGACGATTTCTGGCCATTTCTCCCGAATTATATACATAAAAACATGTGACGAATAGATAACCTCTTTCCTTTGGGAAGTCGGTTAAAAATAACTTTTATGTTAATAAAATTAAAAATAAAGGTGACAAGGTTTGTTTATCAAAATTGTTACGTCAAAATCACACAATTTGCTATTGATAACAATGTCAAATCAGTTGGATTTACTCAATTAACATTATTTATCTATTCTTTTTGATTATCATTATTAAACGTCATACATTAAAATAATAACATTGTTAACACATTACATCTGGCCAGCGCGCACTCCGCGCGGCCTAATCGACGAGTAAATTATTATTGACGACTTGTCATTCTTATTAAGAAGATTCCATTAATAATATATTATATTATTTGCATTGTATTAGAATTAAAACATATTTTTACGTTATTATTTGATTTGCATATTAATGCACGCACAAACATCATGATGATATATCGGCGAGCAGTGATAGCCTAATGGTTGAAACTTTTTTTTTTTTGTTTTCGAGGGGGAAACCTTCCAAAGGTACCCGACGCCGTGGGAGCGACGCAGGGTTATGTGGGATTTTTACCGCACTAAAACCCCCCCGGTGGCCGTCCTCGGCGCTGAAAAGGAGGACTCCGGGATCTCGAAACGACTTCAACCGGAATCAACTCCCAGATGGGCGGCTGGGCCCACCGCTCCGTCTAATCCTTACAACGGTATGCGACCACACATACCGCCGTCCTTCCCGGGATTGCCTGACCGAACGGTTCGAGCTCCCACTCTAGCCGTCTGCAACCCCGGAAGCCCCTTTTAGTCGCCTCTTACGACAGGCAGGGGATACTGTAGCCCTATTCTGACCCCGAGGCTACAGGGACGAATGGTTGAAACTTGCCCTCTCAATCGGGAGGTCCGAGGTTCAAACCCAGGCTCGCACCACTGATTTATGTGACAGATTTATGTGTAAAAACATCGTGAGGAGACCTACACACCCGAGAGTACTTTAAAAAAATCTCGGAGGTGTGTAAAGTCCACCAATTTGCATTTGGCCCGCGAGGTGGGCTATAACTCTTTCATTCAGCTCAGTTCAGGCTCAGTTCATCCTAAGAGCTATGACTGCCACTGATGAAAGGCTGGAAGATTACAACATCTCCATGGCAATCCGTAGCAGGGACTCAAAAATCATAGATAAGGAAAATTGCACGTTCGAAGTGGCCTCCGGAAAGAATTAAATCGCAACTTACAGTAATAACAATGTAATTAGAGTGTAGTGTCCTTAGAATTATATACAAGAGCTTAGCAATATACGTAAAAAAAACAAAATCACAACACTTATACATCTATGTACAATGCACCGAATTATACATACCACGTAAATAAAAAGAATAAATGGTCCTATATATATAATAAGCGTAATTTATTTATTTATTTATTTAAAAAGGGCAGCCAACAAGACAATACATTACACTTACAATTAAAAACTACATTAAGCTTAAATTAAATGCTGTCTTAATAACAGGCCACCACGGCATGCATCGTGGTCGAGTTTAAGTACTTAAGATTATATTAGAACACTTAATTGTACGTATTACAATAATAATTACGTATAGTATATGTAAATGTAAATGTGGTATGTATATATAGTAAAAAAAAAAAAATGTGTTAACGGTTACAAAAATATTGTAGTTAATTGAATGTAATTAATCCTGTATTAAACATTTTATAGAATTCTTAAATTTACTAATTTTATTGTTAAATATGTCCAATGTAGGTTCTTTTGATAGGGCGTTGTATTGACGTTGAATTCTGTTCAATATGGAGTATTTACCCAGATTGCTCTTAGTCGGGCGTGTGACGAATGGCTGATATTTGGATGCTCTAGGTGCTTTCAATGGAGCATTTAATGTTACTCTATGTAATAATTCCGGGCAATCTATATAACCATTTATTATTTTGAACAGAAAAACAAGGTCAAGTAGTTCCCTGCGTTTCTTGAGGGTGCTTAATTTAAAATATGTAAGTCTTTGTTGATATGATGGTAGACGTTTCCCTAGGTTATTCTGGTAGCATAAGTGCCATAGAAACCGTTTTTGAACATTTTCAATTCTTTTTATGTAAATTGCGTAATGGGGATTCCACACTGGGCTGCAGTACTCAAGACCACTTCTGATTAAGCTGTTAAATAATGTTATTTTAGTTGACGAATTTTTGAAGCTTTTTGTGGTTCTTATGATAAACCCTAATAGTCTGAAACTTTTAGAAATAACATGATCGATGTGGGAGTTAAGTTGCAATTTGTAATCAAGTAAGACTCCTAGATCGCGTATGCAATTAGTGTGTTGAAGGGGGTTATTGTTTATATAGTATTGTTGGTAGCAGGGTGTCTTTTTCCTAGAAAAACGCATATGTGAACACTTGCTGACGTTCAATGACATATAATTCATTTCACACCAGTCGCTAAAACGGTTTAAATCCTCTTGAAGATGGATCGAACTCTGTGCATTATGTATGCTTTTGGAGATTTTTAAATCGTCTGCAAAAAGATATACTTTCGAATGTTGAAAGCATGTGACTGCGTCATTTATAAATATGATAAAAAATAGGGGGCCCAAATGAGAACCTTGAGGGACGCCTGATAAGGCTGGAAAGCGTTTAGAGTGATATCCATTAAGCACTACTCTCGAAAATCGATTTGTGAGGTATGATGAGCACCAATTGAGCAAATTTCCGACAATACCACAACGAGCTAGTTTTACGGCCAGTAATGTGTGATCAACTTTGTCAAACGCTTTACTGAAGTCTGTATATATGACATCTGTGCATATTCGGAAATCGACGTTATCAACAACATCCGATATAAAACAACCAAGATTGGTCGTGGTCGAGCGTTCTTTCAAGAAGCCATGTTGGCTATATGTAATAGATTGTTTGGCTTGCCAGGAAAGTGCTGGTAAGATAAGTTTTTCAAAGACTTTACCAAGAGTGGGAAGCAATGAAATGGGGCGGTAATTCTCTACAGAAGACGCATCACCTTTTTTAAATATAGGGAGGATAACAGATTCTTTCCAAATATTGGGAAAAATACCGGTCTTCAGTGATGTGTTGAAGATAAGAGTAAGCGGTTCGGCAAGTGTTCTGGCACATTTGGATAAAAAAAGTGGAGGTAAGCCATCGGATCCGGCTCCCTTGTGTATGTTTAGTGTAGTGAGGGCCCTTTGTACCTGAATTTTTGATAATGACACTGTGTGAGTGGTGTAATTTACGTGGTTTGTGAATGAGTCATCTTTTAGGTTGGTGCGATTACCTGGCGAAGTGTTATAGACTGATGAAAAACAACTAGCAAACATATTACAGATTTCGGTACCATTACTGGCAGTCTCGTTGCCAAGTCTCATAACAGAGGGATAAGTACTACTGCATTTCCTTTTATGTTTTATAAAGGACCAGAAGACTTTAGGGTTGTTTTTAATTGAATTTTCAATTTTTATATGATACTCCTTGTAACATAAATTTATCATTTCATTGCATCTTTTTTTTAATGTATTAAAGGTTATTTTGTCCAAAGGATTACCATATTTATTGAAACGCTTCCTAAACTTTTCTTTTTCACGTATTGTTTTTATTAATTGTTTAGAGAACCAGACAGGATGTTTATTTGAATGTTTAAACTTTAAAGGAACAAATACCGAAATGAGTGCTCTAATCCTAGTGTAGAAAACGTCTACCATTTCATCAACCGATTTACAAGATTGAAATTCCTCCTCCCATGAAATAAGACTAAGTTTACTATTAATAGCCTCGTAATCGGCTTTGAAATAATTACTTCTTGGATTTGTGCAATGTTTTATAGTTTTATAATAGGTAAACAACGAAATATCAAATTCAAGGGGAGGATGATATGGATCGACTTTGCTTAATTCTAGCGTACTACATGCAAAATTATTTATAGAAAAGTTTGCGAGAACCAAGTCTAAAATTTTGTCTTTATGATTGGTTATATAATTATATTGTTTTAGATCGTGCAGTGAAATAAAATCTAATAATGCATCGACACAATTACTTTTTGATGAAACGAACGCGGTTGTTGCTGAGGTGTCACTTTGTTTGTTCCAAAGTATATTGCTGAGGTTAAAGTCGCCAACTATTAGTGTATTTTGCAAGCTATGAATATTTGAGTTGCAGTTGTCAATAAAGGTATTGAGTAATTGTATTGAGATTGGTGGCGGTAAGTAGACAGCGCAGATGTACAACTTGGTTTTGTTATTGCTATTGACTATATTAATCGAGACCCACAGATCTTCGCAGTCACTTTCTAAGTGTGTTTCTCTGTGGGATTCTAGACGTCTGTCAATTGCAATAAGAACCCCTCCACCGGTTTTCAAACGATGTAATGGACTTGTTTCTCGATCTCTTCTATATACATTGTAACGGTCACAGAATAACTCATTATCAAATATGGATGAGTTTAACCAAGTTTCTGTCAATATGATTATAGTGTAATTGGAGTTACAAATATTTTTGTAGAATTCATTTGTTTTTGTTCGAAGACCTCTTACATTCTGGTAATATGTATTTATACTTTTGATATTGAAGGGGAGTGAAAAATGGATCAAAAACGTTTACAAAATTATTTAAAAAAAAAAAATTAAAATTTTAAATGCTTAAGATAGTTTGGTTAATGTTTCCATGTCTCGTACGTATATATAGCCTGATGATTCAGTTTTTCTCATAAATATACGTCCTCCACGTACCCACACAAACTTGTAGTTAAACTGCTTGGCATGACTACGAGCGGCGGCATGGAGAGATTTATTTTCCGGCGACAAGTTTTCTGCAACATACACTGGCGATTTTTTGTCTCCTCCGATTCCCAGGTGGCTAGTGTTTAGTTTTTCAGATGGATTTTTTTTATTGAACGTAATGACGGCTGCCAGGAAGTTGTCTCGCAAACGAGGGTGGCTAAATTTTACGAGAATGTTGCGAGGACGTGGACTCTCTGAGTTGTTTTTGGCTACTCGAGAGCAATAGTGAATGTCGCTATCGGCTATTTGACAATCTACGATTCTACCAACTTGTTTAACAAGACTTACTAAGTTTTCTGATTTATTTTCCGGCACGCATTGAATTTCTAAGTTCGGAGCTCGAGATATTTGATCCATCTGGTTAAGCCGGCCGACTAAGTTGTTGACAGTGGCGCGAAGACATTCGTTTTCTTTCTTAAGGGTGTTAATACTACTTTGTTGAGCTATGTTGTCCGCGCGCAGCTTTTCGAACTGTTCATTTAAGAAGTCCATGGATTGCTTGAAGTCGTTCATCTGTGTACTTAACTCGTCGATTTTTCTGACTAAGCGATTGTCCTGCTCCTTTAATTCTTCGCGCAATAATGCGCGAATGTCTTCCATAGTGATACTTGCACTATCGACATCAGTGATAAATCTCTTTTTTCTTTGTGTAACCTGAAGAGGGCTGCTTAGGCTGGTTGGGGTGGTAGGCCGAATTGCCCTGTTGGTGTTGTCTCCTTTTGGTAATTTTGATGTGCAAGTGGGGCAAATCCAGTCGGGGGTGGGTGGGCTGTT
>OX453086.1:9280622-9451140 GCA_949699795.1 Spicauda simplicius
AGTACTAAATTAAAAAACTGAACTTCATATTGTCCAAAGTAGTACGAATATTTCTCAAATTCAATAAAATGTAATAATTTTCTAGTAATTTTGAACGCACCCGTTAAATATAAAAATAGGTTTATTTAGCTAAGCCGCATTTAAAAACAGTAGCGATATTTTGTCAAAGACATCTGACATTATTGACGTTATGTGTTTACCTACATAGTAAGACGTTGAATGTTCTATTTCGTTTATTATGTATGTATTTGTGACAAATGCAAGGTAGTGTGTGTAATGTGTTTTTGTAAGTTGATTTTGTGTATGATATATGAATTGTTAGAAAAAAATATTAACATTCTGCATTCCTTCTCTACGTCCACTATAACGGTGCAAAATTTCATACTAATCCGCCCGCGGCATATTACTTAAAAATGCACCACAAGTTTTTGCTTCACGTATTAATATATAAAGAATATATAGATACTCACCATTTCCATTCCTGATTTTCTTTTATGGTTAGCGTGAACACTCCTTCTACTATTAGTAATAATATGGGAGAGGCCAAGTACCAATATTCTATGCTGTCCTTAAAAACAGTTACTTGCCAGATAGCGATAATGCCATGACAAGCGAAAACCAATCTGGTAATAACGGCTTTTATTGTAGCCAATACTTTTCCAATATTCGCCATTTTTTAAATGATTGATCGAGTTAACCTTCGACTTGGCTGAATGCTGTCATGACTTTTGCCTTCGTATATTTTTTTAAATCGCGCGTTTCTGCGCTGTCATTTTTAAATTTCCGGTATATAGATGCGTTCTATTTTAGTTTTCTTTATTAATGCGGTAGATGCGTTCTGTTTTTTTTATTGTTATACTAATTAATTGAACACGCGTTTTATTAATTCTTTTTGATTATAGATAAATAATTTGTAATATTTTATTCAAATAAGGCACTAGATTTTAGATTAATACGATTAAGTAATACTTCACAGTTAGTTCACCGTATTATTTAGACTTTTTAAGGCACTGATTTTAAAAATAACGGTCTTCGAAACTTTTCCACTTAAAGGCACACTTTAAAAACAACTAAGTACAATTTTTAAAAAATCGATTTAAAGAAAAAAACAGATTTATTTTTAAAAGATAATCCTTTAGCAATGACCGCACCTGCCCTGACCATCTTTTCAAATGAAGAAGCGTCACACCTGACAAGATAACTAGTTACATTTCTACTTATATTCAATCCATAGCTCGTTTTGTTCATCCAACCTACAATTTGGACAAAGAAAACCCGCAATGAACTATATTTTGATACAAAAAGTCGCAAAAATTCTATATGCGCGCGCATTACCCAATTTAGCCAATAGTACAGAGGGTAGGGGTTGATCGAAATTGCCTAAAGACGCGAAATGATAAGCATCTCTATTACTAGAGAAATTAGGTTGAAAATGCCTTAATAAATTAGTTCAATGTAGTAAAACACTTTGCTGGGGCGGTTGTAAAGGTGATTTGCACTTAATCACACAAGACTGAGTCATCGTTTGTCCGAGTGAAGGATTTTTTGGATATTTTATGTATAGATTTTTAAACGAATTAGAAAACGAAGTCGCATGATGGTAAAGTTAGTTTGAACATTTGTAATTAGCTAACGTTCAGTGCTGGATTAGCCACATAACAAGAAATGCTACGGGCCCCGCGACCCAACACCTACCTGCTATTTATATTTTACTATCTTTGCTATACTAAAAATCTTAAACTGAAAGAAGATATAGAAAGTGTCATCTCTAAATTTCCCCAGATTAAATCCAGAAAAGTTTACTAGTAACAGTTTTGTTTTATTGAATACCCTTACTTAAGGCAAACTACGGGCCTCCTGTCAGAATTTGCTTCAGGGCCCGCGCTGGCTTAATCCGGCACTGCTAATATTAATAAAATTTTAGAATCCTGTTTAGACATTAATTTGCTATGCTTGTTTCAACGTTATATAGAGTTTTTATTATTTTGCAAAAAACCTTTTCATCACGAGGCATCAAATCATTAACTGCGTAAAAATTCAATGATCCGCCATCTTGGGGCGTCCGCCATATTGTTTTGAGAATGACGTCACTAAGTTAATCATAATACTAAGCTATTGCATTGTCGCCCAAGCGAAACATGTAAAGCTAATGGGTTTTTAGATGGTCCAAATCATTTTGTACCTATGTATTCTTTGTAAACCCCTCCCCCCATAGAATAAGATGGAATTGATTCAAAACTAATAGAGCAGTGATAGCCGAATGGTTGAAATTTGCCCTCTCGATCGGGAGGTCCGAGGTTCAAACCCAGGCACGCACAAATGATTTATGTGCGTATTAGAAATTATTTATCACTGCTTTTCACGTGGTCACTACAGTACATGGGCAGTCCCCGTAGCCTCGGGGTCAGAATAGGGCTACGGTATCCCCTGCCTGTCGTAAGAGGCGACTAAAAGGGGCTTCCGGGGTTGCAGACGGTTAGAGTGGGAGCTCGAACCGTTCGGTCAGGCAATCCCGGGAAGGACGGCGGTATGTGTGGTCGCATACCGTCGTAAAGACTAGACGGAGCGGTGGGCCCAGACGCCCATCTGGGAGGAGCCCGATGGGGCAGCGCGCTCGGAGGATTCCGGTTGAAGTCGTTTCGAGATCCCGGAGTCCTCATTTTCAGCGCCGAGGATGGCCACCGGGGGGGTTTTAGTGCGGTGAAAATCCCACATAACCCTGCGTCGCTCCCACAGCGTCGGGTACCTTTTGAAGGTTTCCCCTTCGAAAACAAAAAAAGAAAAAAAACAGTACATGGGCAACTGCAAGCAACTTCATACAGAACAAAGGTTCTGTCTAAAGTCAAACACAGATGCGTTGCTGCTCTCGGGGACTAATTGTCGCCTCATATGAAAATAAGTCGGAAACGTAAGAAATGCTTCTTTCTAAATACGGGATAACAATATCCAACTGATCCATACTCTCGTCACTTGTCAAACCATTATTGTCCCACTGCTGGGAATGGGGCTTCTCTTAGAATGACAGAGTTTGAGGCCAAAGCCCACCGCCCTGGCCAAGTGGGAATTGGTGGACTTCACACATCTCTGACAACTTTTTTTTAAGTAGATACTCTCGGGTGTGCTATGTAGCTTTCCTCACGATGTTTTCCTTCACCGAAAAGCAGTGATAAAATTAATTTCTAATACGCACTTAATTTTGAACTTAAGTTTGAACCTCGGATCTCCCGATCGAGAGGGCAAGTTTCAACCATTAAGCCATCATTGATCCATACACATTTTTTAATATGCACGATATATACTGAATGAATGAATTCGTTGTACGTTAGAGAATCAATTGCAAACTGAAGTCATTAATTTTCCAATTATTTCTTATCTTTAATTTAATTAAAATCAATAATCTTGTTCGATTTTAAGCAGAGAAAATGGATCCTTACGACACACAGACGTGATATAAAGAGAAATAATAATAAAATACATTAAGTTATGATTTCATATTATTTATTCTGTGCAATTTTTAGTAAGTATCCAATCTTATTATTGCGTTAAATGCATTAATAATGAGTAGTATGCGTTATAAATGCGCAAGTATGAAATAATACAATTATTTATTTTTGGTATTCGTTCACGCCAGGCACAGTCGTTTATTGCCTAGATAAACACATAGCATAGTTCCGGGTTAACCACATACCAAGGGTAGCTGTGGCGACCTCCCGCTACTCATCAAGAGATGGCGCTACTAGTATTGTGAAACACGCTATCGAAGCATTCTCAGAATCCTGCATATATACAAGTTCCGAACAACGAGTGTCGGAGCACGGCCGCTCCTCAGGCATGATCACCTAGCCTGGCGGGAGATCTCCCACCGCCAAAGTGGTGACCCGGACGTGATCACGTCGGGGTCACCACTTCGTCGTGATGCTTCGATAGCGTGTTTCAGAATACTAGTAGCGCCATCTCTTGATGAGTAGCGTGAAGTCGCCACAGTAGCAAATGCTACGGGCCCCGCGGCCCAACACCTACCTGCTGTTTATATTTTACTGTATTTACTATCCTAAAAACCTTAAACGTGCTTAAACTGAAAGAAGATATAGAAAGTATCATGTCTAGATGTTCCCAGATTAAATCCAGAATAGTTTACTTGTAATAGTCTTGTTTTATTTAATGCAAACTATGGGCCTCCTGTTAGAATTTGCTACAGGCCCCGCGCTAGCTTAATCCGGTACTGGATCCGGGGCCACGGCAGAGCCCCCGCCAAGTCGAGCAAAAGCGGCACGGCCTTAACGGCTCGATGAGGGGAGGTTATTTATTATGAAAATGACATAAATATTACATGTTGAGTCACTCGATTTGCCGCCCCCTTGGACATGCCGCCCGCGTGCAGTGCACGTTAAGATAGATAGTACTAATAGTTTTAAGATATTCAAAAATGAATATTATTTACACAAAATCAATAACAGTTTAAACAAAATTTAAAATATATGACTTAGTGTAAGAGCTAGTCTTACCCGCGGCCTCGCCCGCACGGTCAGGAATTAACATTAGCACTTGATAGCGTGATTCAGAACTTGCAAATGAATTTTACTAACGCCATCTATTAACGTCTGAAACTACTAAATATGTATCAACTAACAAAACATCGATATTCTCATAGGAATGACAGAGCGCGGTAAAAAGTAGCCTACGTCACTCTGCGTCCTCCTATCTCCCAGCGTATAAACCATATCATAAGAGCTATGTGGCGACGTGAAAGAGGAACAAACAAACGCACTTTCTCATCTATACTAATATATAAAGCTGAAGAGTTTGTTTGTTTGTTTGAACGCGCTAATCTCAGAAACTACTGGTTCGAATTTAAAAATTCTTTTTGTATTGAATAGACCATTTATCGAGGAAGGCTTTAGGCTATATAACATCACGCTGCAACTATTAGGAGCGAAGAAATAATGGAATAGTAATTTGACAGTTTAATTTTTCAGCAATGCTCTATACCCAAGAATGCCAATCGAAGTCAATCGTCGTTTTAATACCACCAAATACCATTAAATTGTCACAACCAGCTGCCATTAGGGATTTCTCAAATCCAAAGGAATTATCGAAATTGAAAACAAGACGCGATCACAGAAATGAGGAAGATCTTCTGTATGATTTAGATGATGTGGATTTGAGAATGGATTTAGAGTATAAATAATTTTGTGTAATCGACCAATAAATTGATATTTTTTTGTTTTTATGAACGCGCTAATATCTGGAAATACTCCTTGTATTTAAATAAAACTTCTTGACTATGATACGCCATTTATTTAGAAAACTTTAGGAAATCACTACATAGTATAAAACAAAGTCGCTTCTCGTTGTCTGTCCCTGTGTATGCTTAAATCTTTAAAACTACGTTACGGATTTTATTCCAGTTGAAGTGAAACTTCTTTATCGGGGTTGGAAAAAAATTTAGTGTAACATTTTTTCGTTACGCGCCATCTTTTTCTGTTACGCGCCATCTTTTTTTGCCGTTACGCGCCATCTTTTTCTTATCCCTACCACGCGTGATATTAGATAGATTATTATAGATTAGATTATTAGATAAAGTTTAATAAAAGCCTTTTATTAAACTTTATCTAATTTAACTTTATTTAACCAATTTCTGTAAAGTTGCATATAGTAAATTATTTTTTGAAAAATACGCTAGTACACGCACACATTTTTATTTTTTTAATAGATAGAGTGATTCAAGTGAGAGGTTTTTATGTATAATAAATGTATAATACAGTACGGGAACACTGATAATTTTAGATTTTTGACTTTTAGGCGTAAAGAAGTTCGCCGGGTCAACTAATAATTTAATAAAATGATGGAAAGGGAGAGCCTTCACTAATGTTCTATAAGATTGTTATCATTTTGCGGCTTTTCGCCTCTTATCAAGAGACGTTTTTAAATCTATTTCTACTGCTATTGAGGTTCACTAAATATTGGCCTTCCCATATAGAGGTGTTTGTTTATGATCACCCTGACTTTCTTTTTCTCGAGGGGAAAACCTTCAAAAGGTACCCGACGCCGTGGAAGCGACGCAGGGTTATGTGGGATTTTTACCACACTAAAACCCCTCCAGTGGCTGTCCTTGGCGCTACAAAACGGACCCCGGGATCTCCAAAGGAACGCAACTGGAATCCTCCGAGCGCGTTGCCCCATCGGGATCCTCCCAGATGGGCGGCTGGGCCCACCGCTTCGTCTAGTCTTTACGACGATATGCGACCACACATACCGCCGTCCTTCCCAAGATCGCCTGGCTGGACGGTTTAAGCTCAGTTTGTGGACCAAAAACAATCGCGCAAACAGCTTGCCGCCGTATTCCTTTTTCGACGCTGATGCGCCAACCAAACGAGCTATTGAAGCGAATATTTCGTGGCTTTCGAATTAATATTACGTGTGGCGCCATCTCTTATCAAGTAGCGAAACGTCTATCTTAACATTTTAGGCGTTCACATTAGGTCGCAGATGCTTTTTTTCTTTTTAATTTTGCTGAAATTTGACACTCACGTAGTTGTTTTTTAACATAGATTAACACATAGGGCGCGTTCCAGAAGACACCCACAAAGCCCAAAACGCCCAAAACGTCGTTCCACAAGACGACCGCGGTCGTTGTGGTCGCGGCGAATACGTCATTCATGACGTCATGACTTACGCCCACGCGAAGCTCACGACGACCCATCTAATAAGGTGCGTCGAAGTGATCGTTCCACTAGATTATGTCAGTAACGCTCACAAGCTAATGGAACGGGAAAATCTGCGGTCATGAGCGTGAACTTTGTGAACGTCTAATGGAACGCACTAATAGAGTACTCATTGACGTGGTAGAAATGCTAGATGCGGGCAAAGCCGTCGGTATAACACAGTAGTTCATAAAAAGGTGAATAAAAAAAACACAATTTTTATTTCATTATGCTATATTTTTTTTTATGCTATATTGTATAGATAATTACATACAATAGAAACATCAAAAACACTTAGAACTATGGAATAACATTGATTTCTCAAATTTAATTTCCAGAAATATGTTGTCTTATATTTATTAATCTGTAATGTGTTACAGATATAGAATATACATCCATCAAGACATTTATAAATATAGATAATAGTGAATATCAATTACATATTTTAAATATTAAGACACATATACTTGATATATCAAGCTACTAGTTTTTACCCGACTGCATCAGAAAGAGGGTAATCTTATTCGAGATTATGTATGTATTTCCTTTCTTTGGCACGCGCTACAGCCCAAAAGAGTTGACGGATTAGAACATATGACAGTTGTCAGTTACATAGGCTTATATATATTTTTTATCTGATAGGAGTAGCAAACTAGCATGCAGTCCATCTAACGATAACTGGCCACTGCCGCACATCAGTAAGCGACTTCATTTAGAACACGTACAGTCAATCACAGATGCATTGCTACTCCCGAGGACTAAGACGGTCGCCTCATATAAAAGTCGACAACCACAGCAGTACATCAAAACGCGTCACTTTGCAATTTTCTTTCGCGTCCTCGTAACTTATCAAGAGATGGCGCTACTGGTATTCCTTAATCACGCTATAAGTATTTTCGATATCCTGCATATATACAAGTTTCGGACAAAGACAATCGGAGCACGACCGTTCCCGGCAAAGGATGATCTCCCACTAGTCTAGCGATCGGCATCCCCTGCATGTCGTAAGAGGCGACTAAAAGGGGCTTCCGGGGTTGCGGGCGGCTAGAGTGGGAGCTCGAACCGTTCGATCAGACGACCCCGCGAAGGACGGTGGTATATGTGGTCGCATACCGTCGTAAAGACTAGACGGAGCGGTGGGTCCAGCCGCCCATCTGGGAGGACCCCGATAGGGCAACGCGCTTAAAGGATTCCGGTTGCGTTCCTTTGGAGATCCCGGAGTCCTTTTTATAGTGCCGAGGACGGCCACCGGGGGAGTTTTAGTGCGGTAAATCCCACATAACCCTGCGTCGCTCCCACGGCGTCGGGTACCTTGAAGGCTAGTGATCATGGGGTATATAGGTGGTAGGATATTGAGAATACTTCGAGAGCGTGATTCAGAAATACTAGTGCCGCCATCTGTTAATGAGTTGCTAGAAGTTGCCATATTCTACCAAGGGATCATGGGCCACGCTGCCCAAGCTCAGTATATAGGAAAGTAGTGATCCACGTGCTTCGCCCACTCGTGCAGGCCGCCCTTCAAGTCCTTTATCTTAGATATATGCTCCGGCTCCAAGGAATCTATCACCGTAGTGGCTGCTATCTGCGAGTCGTTCCCACGACGACAGATGAACGTTACTGGAAAAAAAGTTATTTTATTATATGGAGGGTACAACCCACCCATTATTGTCCCACTGCTGGGCACGGGTCTCCTCTCAGAATTAGAGAGTTTTAGGCCATAGTCCACCGCGCTGGCCAAGTGCGAGTTAGTGGACTTCACACCTCCAAGAACTTTTTATAAAACACTCTCGGGAGTGTAGGTTTCCTCACAATATTTTGACCGAAAAGCAGTGATAATTAATTTCTCATACGCAAATAGATCAGTGATGCGTGCCTGGGTTTGAACCTCGGACCTCTCGATTGAGAGGGCAAGTTTCGACCGTTAGGCTATCACTGCTCTTAAAGAAAATTATTTTATTATAATAAAAATATGATATTCAAAAAATCTTAGGCAAAAAAAGATCTTCAACCCAGGTGATTATGTCAAACCCTTCTGTTAATAAACCCGACCAAGAGCGAATCGGACAATGGCGTAGGGCTCTGTACCATTATCAATAAAAAATAAAAACGTGCGGCACTCGGGGACTGTCGCGGTAAAGCTATTGCATAGCATTTTTTATCAACTTATGCAATTATAATTATTTATTTATTTATGCAGTATTTTTTTTTCTTTGCTATTAAATCAAGTTTTTTTCTTTGACACCGTGTACTTTCTTACAAACAGCTGCTTACATATTCGTCCGATTTCCGAGCAGCTCGTCTCGATCCGTGCGAGCTTCGTACTGTCGTACCATATACATACACGTTAAGCGAACGCTCGGCCGCGCTACATACTAGGCGGTGTCCGAACGCCCTAAACTAACCTAACACGGGGTGTTAGGTTTTTTCGTTGCAGAAATTCTTGATTCGGTCGTCACGCTGAAAGCCCGCGATAAAAGCTATGCAATAGCTTATAAACTCCAAAAAAAAAATCTAACTGTTGTATAGAAGTCCGTCTTAAATATTTATTATACTCTGTTTTTAGTATTTGTTGTAATAACGGCAACACAAATACAACATCTGTGAAAAATGTCAACTGTCTAGCTATCACGGTTCGTCCCTGTAGCCTCGGGGTCAGAATAGGGCTACGGTATCCCCTGCCTGTCGTAAGAGGCGACTAAAAGGGGCTTCCGGGGTCGCGGGTAGCTAGAGTGGGAGCTCGAACCGTTCGGTCAGGCGATCCCGGGAAGGACGGCGGTATGTGTGGTCGCATACCGTCGTAAAGACTAGACGGAGCGGTGGGCCCAGCCGCCCATCTGGGAGGAGCCCGATGGGGCAGCGCACTCGGAGGATTCCGGTTGAAGTCGTTTCGAGATCCCGGAGTCCTCCTTTTCAGCGCCGAGGACGGCCACCGGGGGGGTTTTAGTGCGGCAAAAATCCCACATAACCCTGCGTCGCTCCCACGGCGTCGGGTACCTTTTGAAGGTTTCCCCCTCGAAAACAAAAAAAAACCTATCACGGTTCATGAGATACAGACTGGTGACACACAGACAGTGGAGTCTTAGTAATATCCCCTTTTAACTCTCTTTTTTCTTTTTATCTGACTGAAGTAGCAAACGAGTATGCAGTCCACCAGATAATAATAATAATAATATTTATTTAACAGAAAAATGTACAACACCTTTTATTACAATGTCTATGTTCTATACTATGTTTGGGTTATAATGGTGGTTTTTTGAACTCTGATACCCATTATAAGATTAAACTTGAGTTTCGGGTATCAGTGCTCTCACAAAAGTATTGGTCGAAGTTTATACATTGCATCTAAACGTTCATGGTGAAACAGCGGAGTGTACAATTAAAGGTAGTAAAGTATCTTAATTTGTGTGTGTGTGTGTGTGTGTGTGTGTGTGTGTGTGTGTGTGTGTGTGTGTGAGCGTATGTGTGTCAGTGTATATTTTAACACACTGATATTTTTATAAGTTGCTCAGTCTCGTCATAGTTTTTCAACTGTAACCAACTGCTCACTTCTTTTTTGCATTGATTTCTGATGGTAAATCACTGCCGCCCAGCGACATCTGTAAACTTCATACAGAACTTGAGTTCCGTCTGTAGTCAATCACAGATGCGTTGCTACTCCCAAACTATGATGGTCGCCTCATGTGAAAGTGTGCCGGCAACCACACCCTTCTATCGCAAGTAATGCTTCACGTTAGAAATAGGTGTGGCGGTGGTACTTCCCCGGTCGAACTACACTGGTTCTACCACCTTGAAAACTTTTAAATACAAAAGCTAAAAACAACCTACCTTGGTTAGTGCACAATCGAATCAACTCCAACAGACTAGCCAGCCTTTCCCCGGAAAGCTCGGTAATCGGATAGTTTACAGCGCCATCTATCGAGCACATTTTAAACTCGTCCGCGCTTCGCACGTCCACCAAGAGAGGGCGTGCGTTCCGATTTTTCTTTTTCTTCTTCTCAAAGCCCGTGTTTCGTTCGTACTGGTTTAGAAAGATGGCTAGATTTTGCGCTGTGACCCTGTGCTCTGATGGTAGGAGGTTCAGTTCCATTTCCTGTAATTTGAAATGTATATTTATATATTTTAATGCGTTATTAATGCGATCTGTTTCATATGAACATTAAGCATAGGGTTATGAATGGGTATTTTGTCTTGGAGGGTAGTGAGTCCAGTGACATATGCCCTTTATGTATATTAAGGCGCGGACCCACCGCAACGCACGGAGTGTCTACGCACGTGCGTTAAGCTTTGCTTTGCAAGAAAATGTATGTGATTGTGTCCACTGCAAGCCACGGACACGCTACACATTAATTGTCACTCGTGGCTAGCTCGGATATGCGCGCACGTAGCTCAACGTTGGCAACGCCACGCACGCTATACACGCGATACACGTAAGCGGGATCGGATGGGGGGTGGAACGGGCAGGGAAGCGGCGCCGGCGCTATTTTGTAGATTCCTTTTCTCTGTCTGATTCAAAACTGTGCTGCGCTACAGTTTTACATAGCCGTGAGTTAATATTCGTGGATAGCGTGTGCTGCAGTGGAAACGTTGACCCACGTTTCCAAATAAACGAATCCGTGCGCCGTGTGGCCGTGCACAGCGTGCGGTGCGGTGGATCCAGCCCTTTATTCCTTATAGGTCTCTAGAGTTCTTTATAGCATTTTGAATGTTGAAGATGAATTCATTAGGTGCGTAGTCAGCATGTTAGGATGGGATTGTAGTCTATTTCTGTATGATTTAACGGAGTGCTTGATCTCTTCTCGGACTGTTGGGATTTCGCTGTGTACCTGTTGGTTTGTTACAAACCATGGAGCGTCAGTGACAATTCTTAGCATTTTGGATTGGAACCTCTGGAGTTGAAATGTTTGTTATTAGAACAAGTGATAGAGGGTGATTTACGGACGATTTAGCTGGAATCATACAAAATGTTCAGTTGAGACAGAATTGTGTAAAATTAGGATAAAAAAACATGCGTGCGTACAAAGTACACATGTCAGAAGTGAAATTTCTTTGGCAAACTAATTTATAAATCTTGTTTATATTTATACAAATCTAAAACTTTAAATTTCCAAGATTAAGAGGAAGGGAAAAAGGCGTGATACGACGTTCGCTCTGTCTCACTTTTTCTCTCAATCTTTCTCACTCGCTTGCTCCCTACTCTCACTCCACGGCTAGTTGCTCATGCTACGTTCGCCCTGTCTTACTCTCTCTCAATCGGTCTCGATCACTCTGTCTCTCTTTTCCGACACTTCCGTTGCATACCGGCGTGACGTTTCATCTGTAAAAATTTTACCCTAATGCGCCTAAAGAAGTTTCACTTCAAAAATGTGTAAAAAGGCTTTGAAGATAGAATCGCTTTCTACACTCATACACTCAGACACACTAGGATTTTCTCCAGTGTGAGAGGTACCATGGACACACACGTATACACAAACACCCAGACCCAGAAGATGAATCTAAACTCATCATTCAGATACCTGTCTGGCCGGGAATCTAACCAGGGACCAATTCCGCGTCAGACTGGCATGATAACCGCTCCGCCACGCGGGTCGTCAAATTCTTCGCGATATGTACATGTACCATCATCAAACCTACGTCTGTTTTTTTTATAATAATGAAGTAGCAATCGAGCATGCAGTCCACCTGATGGTAAGTGGTCACTGCCGTATGGACATCTTTAAGTAACTTCATACAGAACATAGGTTTTACCTGAAGTCAATCACAGTTGCTACTTCCGAGGAGTATGATGATCGCGTCATGTGAAAGTGTGCCGGCAACCACACCCTTCCATCGAAACGCAAGAAATGCTTCAACGCTAGAAATAGGTGTGGCGGTGGTACTTCCCCGATCGAACTACACTGGTTCTACTTATAATTGTATGAATAAAACAATATGACATGTTTAAAATATAATTTATTTATGTTTCTATTATAATACAAAACATCTATCACAATTTTATGACAACTAATATGTACACGCGCCTTCGTTTGTTTTTATTATTTACCAATATAATTAGTATCCTATGTGTCAAACCAGATCATTAGTTATATGTCTACCATATTTCAGCTAAATTTTAATAGAAAGTACTACACGACCTAAACAATTAGGCGCATGACAGTTGAAACGTCATTAGAACTAGGGACTTCCCATCCCGATACGAAGTATATTCTATTACCAAATACCAAGAGTATGTAGGTATACAATTATTAAAACATACACCATAGTCGTGTATGTTCAATAGTCGTGTATTTATTAAAGAACTTTCATGTGTTTAATATATTCGCAGACATGGAATATTTTCTTTTATTTTTTTATTTGTGTAAGACACTGATTCCTGTTGCAGCACACACTCGATTTACGACTTGGGAGACAGGAATACTGAGCCCATGAATTTTCTCTTGTTAAAAAATGCATATTTTGAATGTTTGGGTCCTTTGTCTTCCACGAACAATCTTTTCCCTGCCCATTTTGAGGTTTATTGACGAATAATCAACTAATTTAATAATAACTTTAAAAATTTAACAATCAATCATTAAACTAACATTATAACGAAATAACATTCACCACGTGCTGGCTATCGTAAACACCTAGACGATACACGACTGCACGTCACCAGACGCCGCGCGGGGCCAGAAGCGCGGTGCGGGGTACAGAACCGCTTTTCTTTCATGCGCCTAATTGTTGTGTATTGTAATACTAATTATTATGTTATACATGAGATATATTGGCCGTGTGGTGTCGGCCTTTTAGAATAGCACCACTCCCTCTCTTCCCGTGGATGTCGTACGAGGCGACTAAGGGACATAAATCCAAGAGATGGGCAGCAGCATCTCCTTGTGTAACTTACACCTACTGCGGTCACCAACACGCTTGCCAGGCGCGGTGACTATCGGCAAAAACCCCCAATGGAAGGTGCAGAAGAACCCCGGCCCCCAGTCCCCGGCAGCCCCGCTATTCCAGGCTACGGTAGCGGCCTAGGTAACGGCGGGGCAGGGGGTGCTAAGAATCTCCGGCAGAGATCCGGCTACCGCAACCGACGACTTCTGCACCTGGCAACATACAACACCAGGACACTGAGGACCGACGAGAAGATACAGGAGCTGGAAGAAGAGATAGACAAGTTGAACTGGAGTGTTTTGGGATTGTCTGAAGTCCGAAGACAGGGTGAGGACACGATAATCCTCAAATCGGGCAACTTGTTCTATCACCGGGAGGGCGACCACCTGTCTCAGGGTGGTGTCGGGTTCCTCGTCCACAAATCCCTCGTCAACAACGTGGTAACAGTCGACAGTGTGTCGTCAAGGGTAGCGTACCTTATACTCAGAATATCTAAACGGTATTCGCTGAAGGTCATACAGGTATATGCGCCGACTTCGACACACCCAGACGATGAGGTCGAGGTTATGTATGAGGACGTAAGTAGAGCCATACATACCTCAAAGACCCACTTTACCGTTGTTATGGGGGATTTTAACGCAAGACTAGGCACGCGGAACGATGGCGAGCGGAAGGTGGGGCCCTTTGGAATTGGACAACGGAACCACCGAGGCCACTTGCTTGCCAACTTCTTGGAGAGGGAAGGCCTCTTTATGATGAACTCTTTCTTCAGGAAGAAGGCACAGAGAAAGTGGACTTGGATAAGTCCTGATGGTTCATCTAAAAACGAGATAGACTTCATTTTAGCAGACAAACGGCACATATTTAATGATGTCTCTGTGATCAACAGGGTGAAAACCGGAAGTGATCACCGGATGGTAAGAGGCACATTAAATATCAACGTAAAGCTGGAACGGTCACGCCTAATGAAGTCTACGCTCCGACCAACACCTGTCCAAATCCAGGGCTCCGAAGAGTTTCAACTTCAGCTACGAAATCGTTTCGCGTGTCTCGATTCTTGCGTTTCTGTGGACGAAATTAACACCAAGGTAGTAACAACTGTCCACGAGGTGGGGTCTAAGTACTTTAAGACCCACTCCAGTGGTAGGTCTCGGATTTTCTCAGAACATACTCTCGGTCTCATGAGGGAGCGGCGAGAACTATGTGTGCAGTCTCCAGCCTCAATGTCGAAATACAGACTGCTCAATAAACAGATCTCTCAGAGTAGGCGACGCGATTGGCGTGCTCATAACACCCATCGCGTAAAAGACACTATTGAGCGAAACCAGGGCTCGAGAGTGTTCGCCAGGGATCTGTGCGTTGGGCAGAGCCTGCTGACGAGGTTGAAGACCGAATCGGGCACCATGGTTTCGTCTAACTCCGATGTTCTGAGGGAAATTGAGAAATACTACGGACAGTTGTATGCTTCCGCACGAGCTCCCGCCCGTAACAAGGCGGGCGACAAACGTGCCAAACTGACCCGACACTATACTGAGGACCTCCCGGACGTCAGCCTGTACGAGATTAGAGAGGCTCTCAAACAGCTGAAAAACAACAAGGCACCGGGCGATGACGGAATCACAACAGAGCTGCTAAAAGCTGGCGGTAAACCCGTACTAGTGGCGCTCCAAAAGTTGTTCGATTCCGTCATTACTAGCGGGACAACCCCGGAAGCGTGGAGCAGAAGCGTAGTGGTGCTGTTCTTCAAAAAGGGCGACAAAACTCTTTTGAAGAACTACAGGCCCATTGCGCTTCTGAGCCACGTGTATAAGCTGTTTTCGAGAGTCCTCTCTAACCGCATTGCACGCAGGCTAGACGACTTCCAGCCTCCCGAACAAGCCGGTTTCCGAAAAGGCTACAGCACCATAGACCACATTCACACGCTGCGGCAGATTATACAGAAGACCGAGGAGTATAATCTGCCGTTATGTGTTGCTTATGTGGACTATGAGAAAGCCTTCGATTCTATCGAGACCTGGGCGGTGCTGGAGTCCCTTCAGCGATGCCAGATCGACTATAGGTACATCGAGGTGCTGAAGTGTGTATACACTGCCGCCACCATGTCAGTCCGAGTACACGACAGAAGCACAAATCCAATCCAACTGCAGCGGGGAGTCAGACAAGGTGATGTTATATCGCCGAAACTGTTCACCGCTGCGTTGGAAGATTTGTTCAAGCTGATGGAGTGGAAAGGTCTTGGCATTAACATCAATGGCGAACACATCACGCACCTTCGATTTGCCGATGATATAGTCATCTTGGCAGATTCGCTGACGGACCTCAACACAATGCTAGGCGACCTCAACAGTGCCTCACAACGGGTGGGTCTTAAGATGAACATGGACAAGACGAAAATCATGTCTAACGTCCATGTCACACCCGTACCGGTAGTTGTTGACGGCACTCCTCTCGAAGTTGTCGACGAGTACATTTACCTGGGACAAACGATCCGGATGGGTAAGTCCAACTTTGAGAGGGAGGTCACTCGAAGAATCCAACTCGGCTGGGCTGCGTTCGGGAAATTTCGTAGTATCTTCTCGTCCACAATTCCTCAGTGCCTGAAGTCGAAACTATTCGAGCAATGTGTGTTGCCAGTGATGACCTACGGCGCCGAAACGTGGTCCTTCACTGTAGGCCTCATTCGGAGACTCAGGGTCGCTCAGCGTGCTATGGAGAGGGTTATGCTCGGAATTTCGCTACGAGACATGATTCGCAACGATGAAATCCGTAGACGAACGAAGCTTACCGACATAGCTCTCAAAATTAGTAGGCTGAAGTGGCAATGGGCCGGCCACATCGCTCGCAGGACCGATAACCGATGGGGAAGGAAGGTCCTCGAGTGGCGACCACGTTTAGGCAAAAGGAGTACAGGTCGCCCCCCTACCAGGTGGACCGATGACCTGAAGAAGACAGCGGGAAACCGTTGGATTCAGAGGGCACAGGACCGGTTGGAGTGGCGCCATTTAGGGGAGGCCTATGTTCAGCAGTGGACATCAAAAGGCTGATGGATGGATGGATGGATGGACATGAGATATTTGCATGAAATAAGTGACCTCATATGAAAGGCGGTGGTTTGTTAAGCTCTATGCCCATCGAAAAAATAAAATTGATATTTGATATTGGCCTATTGAAAGGCTTTGTATAAAATATATCTAAATTAGGCAAAAAAAACATCAGGTCGGAAATATGAGGTGGGATTCGACCCACAGACCACTTTAGAATTTATTATCATTTGTTATTTTCATACATAGTATTGTACAGTAGCATCCGTTCGAAAATAATTTTATGATAATTTATTATTACTCGTTGTAATATAAATTGTGATCAAAAATAGCAAAAAATTGCAAAAATTCGAAAAATATCACGACATGAGACTCGAACCCGGACAAGTGCAAGGCTGAAATTCAGAAACCAAACCACTAAGTCACTTACCACTGATTAAAATAACACTCATTAGTAACATTAAAATCATTAAAATTCCTATCGTAAACCTGTTGCTTCCCAGCACTATTATGGTCAATTGCAACATCGCACACATCACTAGCGTTTTTGGGCTTAAAAATCCTTATATTTTTCGCTGTTACCACTTTCGAAAAAGTCTTCCTAGACGCCGGCACAACACTACTCAATTTCATATCTTGAACGTATTTATTATATAGCTGGTAAAGATTTTTTACATTATCTATGTTTATATACGATATGTTATCTGTGGCGCGACAGATGTCACATTTTGGCGGGATTTTCTCTAGATTGTCTATGTACGAGTTGACGTTTAGCGCTTTATGCGGCTTTTTGGTCGCTTTCGGTTTATTTTCTGTTACCAACCAGCATCTAACCATCGCCTCTTTAATTCCTAGCGTATTTAAGAACATAACACGACAGACAGACAGTCTTTTCTCGTCTATATATAGATGGTAGACTTTAGAATCGCCTTTTCTAGAAGTTTCTCCTTTATGACTCAATCTTCTTCGTTTAGGGGGTACTGAATCCACCAATTTTTTAACATAATCTTTCTTCCCTCTCCAGTCTAGCTCGTTCCAGAAGAAGACGAAGATCTCCAGTCTCTTCTCTTCTGTGATTTCCGAGCAGAATCTAGAAGTTCCCTTCGCGCAGAACTCAGATGTACAGGGTGGTCCCATTTTTCGTTCAGACTTCGGGACATCCTGTATCCATTTCTTCTTGTCTTCTTCTGGAATTGAACGAAAACCGAAGTAACTTTGACCCGTCATGCGTTTCATCTTCTCTTCTCTTCTACGCTGCGATTTTAAGCGAGCTTCTTCCTTCTTCTGAAAAGATAGAAATCTTGCAATAGTTATTTTATTTCAACCATAAAGAAAAAAAATACAATAATTTTAATTACAGAAAATATAGAAATTTGCAATTAAAAAAATACTTAAATCTTTTTTTTTAAATATACAGTAAGCAGAAATAAAATAACATAAAAAACATATCCAACACCACGAATGTCACAAATACTAAAAAAATTCATAAAACAATCTATTAATTTTGAAAAAAATCAAACAACATACAAAATTTATGTATATTACTTGTAACAAGTATATTATATTAAAATAGGACTTACCTCGATTTTGCGACATTCGCAGTTTTGAAAATTGTAGAAAATACACTTCACCGTTCTGTCACATTTAAAAGCGAAATTTATCAATTTTTTTTTACTTGTTTATGTTTGTTTGTAGTATAAAATGTATGCATATATCGCTATTTTAAAACAAAAGAGCCACAAATCAAAAATATTCAACTTACTTTTTAGAACTTTTTTTTAGAAAAAAATAACCATATCCGAATTAACCATTAAAAGAAGAATAAAAATACTTTTCTAACAGTGTATAACACATATTTGATTTAAAATTACAGAGCAATTATACAAAAACTGATTTTCAAAACTTTAAATGGCTCTCCTGTAAAATTAGGTCTATTCGAGTTGTGGCCCTTTTGTTTTGAAGTAGCGATATGTAAACACAGACAAACAGACTAACTCAAAAAAAATAATAATTTACTATATGCAAATTTACAGAAATTGGTTAAATAAAGTTAAATTAGATAAAGTTTAATAAAAGGCTTTTATTAAACTTTATCTAATAATCTAATCTATAATAATCTATCTAATATCACGCGTGGTAGGGATAAGAAAAAGATGGCGCGTAACGGAAAAAAAGATGGCGCGTAACGGAAAAAGATGGCGCGTAACGAAAAAATGTTACACTAAATTTTTTCCAACCCCGATAAAGAAGTTTCACTTCAAAAATGTAAATGTCTATTCCTACTTATTCTCCATGTTCTAAACCTATTTTCCAAAAAACTAGTCACCTGTAGCAACGGTCGAAATTCGACCGTAATTCAACTTAAAAACTAAACTTGATATTGTCCAAAGTATTTCCTACATTCAATTTTTATTAATTATTAGCTTTTTATTAGCTTCACCTGTGTGTTTGTTTGTATGTTTGTAACCGACTTCTTTGGGCGCGATTTTGACCCACTTTAAACGGCCAGATTTCGTTCAAACTTTGTAGATTTATTGAGGACCGATGACAATACACTAATTTGATAAAATTATTCAATTTTTTAATTTGACTAAAAAGTAGAAAATAAATAATAGTTTAAAAAAACTAAGAAACACGCTTTTTATAGAAAACCGAACTTAAAAATAGAAAATAAATTTAAATGAATTTAAATGAAGAAAATAGTGTTAAAAATTTCAATGAATATAAATTAATAATGGTGTGGATAAAAAAAAAATATTTTATTTTAAAAAAAGCGTGGGCTGCTTTTTAAGATATTATCGAAATGATAATCACTCTACTCATATCTGTCAATAAAATATCTATAACCATTGACACCATGCACCCCACGCTTTTTTTAAATAAAATATTTTTTTTTATTCACACTATTATTAATTTATATTCATTGAAATTTTTAACACTATTTTCTTAATTTAAATTCATTTAAATTTATTTTCTGTTTTTTAGTTCGGTTTTCTATAAAAAGCGCGTTTTTTAGTTTTTTTAAACTATTATTTATTTTCAAGTTATTTTAATACACCGAAAGGTAAACAGAGGCTTAAGTGACAAAGCTGCATTTAAAATCAATAACGGGTATTTAGACAAATACATCTGACATTTTTGACGTTATGTGTTTTCGTTCTATTTCGTTTATTATGTGTGTGTTTGTGACAAATGCAAGGTAGTGTGTGTAATGTGTTTTTAGTTGATTTTATGAAAAAAATATTAACATTCTGCACTCCTTCTCTATGTCCACTATAACCGTGCAATTTCATACTAATGCGTCCGCGGCATATTACTTAAAAATGCACCATAAGTTTTTGCTTCGTTGGTAAAATCAGTGTAGTTCGACCGGGGAAGTACCACCGCCACACCTATTTCTAGCGTGAAGCATTTCTTGCGCGAGATGGAAGGGTGTGGTTGCCGGCACACTTAATGAAGCGATCATTATAGTCCTCGGGAGTAGCAACACATCTGTGATTGACTTCAGATAGAATCCATGTTCTGTATGAAGTTGCTTACAGATGTCCATACGGCAGTGACCACTTACCATCAGTTGGACTGCATGCTCGTTTGCTACCTCAACCAGATAAACGGACAGACGGACAGAGTCTTAGTAATGTATGGTCGCATACCGCCGTAAAGTCTAGACGGAGCGGTGGGCCCAGCCGCCCTGGGAGGAGCCCGATGGGGCAACGCGCTCAGAGGACTCCGGTTGCGTTCCTTTGGAGATCCCGGAGTCCTCTTTCTAACACCGAGGACGGCCACCGGGGGGGGGTTTTAGTGCGGTAAAAATCCCACATAACCCTGCGTCGCTCCCACGGCGTCGGGTACCTTTTGAAGGTTTTTTTTTTATTTTTTTTTTTTTATTTTTTTATTATTATTAAGGTTTCTCCGCTTCTTCTTAGTAATAGGGTTCCGTTTTTCCTGTGGATATGGAACCTTAAGCAAGTTAATATATGCTCACCTCCTCTCTCCTCTGTTCCTTGCAGAAGGACTGATAGTCCATCATCTGCTCGAAGTTGACTGCGGACGTACAGGAGACGCATTGGGCGTTGCGCGGACGAAGTTTCACTGCAATTGAATGACAGTTCAACTATATATTTATTTATTTAAACTTTATTAAACCTTAAATATGGTACAAAAAGGCGGACTTAATGCTAGAAGCATTCTCTACCAGTCAACCATTTGGCTAATAGACGGAGAGCTGGTAGACATTTTCCTTTGCAAATCGACTGGCTTGTTTATTTTCATTATTTTTAAGTATTTAAATTTACTTTAAAAATAATTTCAAGTTGCCTCAAAAATATTTTTTGCAATGAATAAATTTATATGTTTCATAATTTAGGGTTTCTTAGATGACCGGTACCCTCCTGCCATGTGTGCATTTCTCTATTGGGAGATTATAGAAGAAGTAACTGACAAGTTTTCAGAATGCCTCAAATAACTGCCCAAAAATGTCTACCAGCTCTCGGACTATAAGCAGAAAACATGCAAGGCGGTATTAGATTATCAATTGTATATAGTCAAAATAATAGATATAATGATATAAAAATATATTATAATTATTATACATCTATGAGGAAAAATTTTAAAGATGAACAACACAGTTAAAATTACAGTAAGTTAAGATATACATTTATATAAAAACTAGCTGTCCCGACAAACGTTGTTTTGCCATATAAAAAAAAAAATTGAGGGGTGGACCACCCTTATTATTTAGGGGTGTGAAAAATAGATGTTAGCCGATTCTCAGACCTACCCAGTATGCTTACCAAATTTCATAGGGATCGGTCAAGCCGTTTCGGAGGAGTATGGAGACTAACATTGTGACACGAGAATTTTATATATAAGATTTATATTGTGGGGGGGACCTCAGTCCGACAGTTCCATACAAAACAGGATATATGGTTACGTGAACGATATAGTACATGGTCGGCAGTGACCATCTACCATCAGGTGTGTATTTTTTATGCCATTGTAGCCCACGAGCACGCAATCGCCCTGGTGGGAAGTGACCCCTGCCACTCATGCATGGATGTAATCAACCCCAAATATGGTGTACTAGCTGTACCCGCGGCTCCGCCCGCGTTCAAATTAATGTATCACAAAGCTTTTCCCATTTCACCCCCTTAGGGGTTGAATTTCATAAAATCCCCTCTTAGTGAGCACTTACGTCCTTAAAAGAACCCGCATGCAAATTTTGAAACTCCTAACTAACTAACTGCAAGATAGCGCGAAGCGACTTTGTTTAATACTATGTAGTGATTAGAGTGTAGCAAACGGAAATTATCTTCAGAACAGGTAAAATAACAGCAGTGTAGCGCTATGGTACGGCTCAGAATAGGGCTACGGTATCCCCTGCCTGTCGTAAGAGGCGACTAAAAGGGGCTTCCGGGGTTGCGGGCGGGCAGAGTGGGAGCTTGAACCGTCTAGCCAGGCGATCCCGGGAAGGACGGCGGTATGTGTGGTCGCACGTCGTAAAGACTAGACGGAGCGGTGGGCCCAGCCGCCCATCTGGGAGGAGCCCAATGGGGCAACGCGCTCAGAGGATTCCGGTTGCGGTCGGACCGAGTTCCCGGAGTCCTCTTTATAGCGCCGAGGACGGCCACCGGGGGGTTTCAATGCGGTAAAAATCCCACATATATATCAAGGACCGATAAAAGTGCTATAAAATGAAAAAAAATGCACAAAAGCGTGTTTTCTAAATAATATTACAGTCTATTAATTACTAAGAGTACTACTCTTTTCAAGTCTCACCAGTTCTGAAGGTCATCTCCTCTCCATCAAAGATGAGCATCCTCCCAACCAGCAGCTTGTCGTGAGTGTAACCCACTACAACCTTGATAGCTTCCAAAGCTTGCAGGCAGCCTGAAAAGTTGAAACGTTTGAGATTAAATGTCTTTATTTGTAGACCTTAAAAATTGTACGATACAATATTTTTGTTCTTCTAACCTTAATCTGTCATTTGATACCAGTATTAAAAATATTTCTCCTACCTATTATTCAAATTGCAAGTGTTATCTATATATTAATTCGTAGATCAAAAACTTGTGATTCCTTTTCAAGATACTTGCCGAAATTAATTATCACTGCTTTTCGGTGAAGAATAACATCGTGTGGAAACCTACACACCCGAGAGTTCTTTAAAAAAACATGCGTGCTTACAAAGTACACATGTCAGAAGTGAAACTTCTTTGGCGAACTAATTTATAAATCTTGTTTATATTTATACAAATCTAAAACTTTAAATTTCCAAGATTAAGAGGAAGGGAAAAAGGCGTGATACGACGTTCGCTCTGTCTCACTTTTTCTCTCAATCTTTCTCACTCGCTTGCTCCCTACTCTCACTCCACGGCTAGTTGCTCATGCTACATTCGCCCTGTCTTACTCTCTCTCAATCGGTCTCGATCACTCTCTCTCTCTTTTCCGACACTTCCGTTGCATACCGGCGTGACGTTTCATCTGTAAAAATTTTACCCTCATGCGCCTAAAGAAGTTTCACTTCAAAAAAGTTCTTGGAGGTGTGTGAAGTCCACCAATTCGCACTTGGCCAGCGCGGTGGACTATGGCCTAAACTCTCTCATTCTGTGAGTAGACCCGTGCCCAGCAGTGGGACAATAATGGGTTGACACATCCCTAAAGATCCACACAAAAACCTCTACTCACCAATCATTCCCGGCACGGGCCCAGCCACCCCGTTGGCTGAGCAGCTCCCCACGGCCTCCAGGGGAGGAGGGGTCGGGAACACGCAGCGGTAGCAGGGACCCACGAAAGTAGGGTCCTGGGGAAAGGGTGTGTGGTATTAATCCAATACACCAGGTGGAGTGTAGTTCGACCTGGGAGGTACCACCGCCACGCGCATTTCTAGCGTGAAGCAAGATAGAAAGGTGTGGTTGCCGACACACGTTTTATATGAGGCGACCATCACAGTCCTCGGGAGTAGCAATGCATCTGTTATTGACTTCAGATAGAACCCATGTTCTGTATGAAGTTGCTTACAGATGTCTATGGATGGCAGTGGCTATTTACCATCGCATATTATGAACTGAATGGAGACGGGTAGCTCAAGATCGCAAACAGTGGAAGCTACTGGAGGAGGCCTTTGCCAAGAGGCACACTGAGTTGAGAGATATACTATAACATTACAACAAACTAAAGAAAATGTCAGATCTCTCACTCAGTTCAAGGGCTATATAATAAATAATAATAATAATTATGAACTGAGGATTCTAATTACTTGAGTTTAATTGAAAACTCCCATACGGCAGTTGCACTCACCATCAGTTGGGACTGCATGCTAGTTTCCTACTACCTAATAGAAAAAAAAACGTGCGGCACTCGGGGATTGCCGCGGTAAAGCTATTGCATAGCATCAAGTAATGCAATTATAATTATTTATTTATTTATGCATTTTTTTTTTCTTCGATATTAATCAATTATTTTTCTTTGATACTATATACTTTCTCACAAACAGCTGCTTACATATTCGTCCGATTTCCGAGCAGCTCGTCTCGATCCGTGCGAGCTTCGTACCATATACATACACGTTAAACGAACGCTCGGCCGCGCTACATGGTAGGCGGAGTTGTGGGTGTTAGGTTTTTTCGTTACGGAATTGCTTGATTCGGTCGCTGTGCTCAAAGCCCGCGATAAAAGCTATATAATAGCTTAAAATATTTTCTTACTGTTTCATTTGGATTTTTATCAGCTCTGTAAGAATAAACCGTCAGCTGCCCCTCCATTTTCAGCGCGCTTCCAGATATTAGAACAGTCTGAAATATAAATTTGTCACATTAAATAATAATCATATTGCCAATAATAATCTTATATATAAAATTCTCGTGTCACAATGTTAGTCTCCATACTCCTCCGAAACGGCTTGACCGATCCCTCTGAAATTTGGTAAGCATATTGGGTAGGTCTGAGAATCGGCTAACATCTATTTTTCATACCCCTTAAGGGTAGTCCACCCTTAACATTTTTTTTTATTTTTTATATAGCAAAACAACGTTTGTCGGGACAGCTAGTAACGTCTATAATTCTCTCCAGCCTGTCACCAGCCACACTGCTTCATCGTCAACCATCCTGTCTCATTCCCACCAATTTATCACCAGCATCGACCAGCCTCCGATCATCTACAACGTCCGACCATCCACACCCACGCTGTCCCATCTTGTACCATGCTGACCCATCCTCAATCCTACTAATTTTCTGCAGCCTGTCACTAACCACGCTGCGCCGTCATCGACCACGTCCGACCATCCTGTCCCATTCTCAATCAATCTGTCTTATTCTCTCCTGTCTATAACAGCCACGCTGCTCCATCATCGACTACGTCTGACCATCCTTAACCATCCTGCCACATTCCTAATCATACTGTCTTATTCTGTCCAGCCTGTCACCAGCCACGCTGCTCCATCATCAACTACGTCCAACCATCCTGTCCCATTCTCAATCATACTGTCTCATTCTCTCCTGTCCATCACCAGCCACGCTGCCCCATCAACCAAGCCCCCACCGTCCCCACCTTGGCCAGCGCGCAGGCGTCCGCGAGCAGGTAGCGCGTGGCCACGTTATCGCTGCAGTCCAGCACCACGTCGGCCCTCTCCACCAGGCCCACCGCGTTCAGCGTGCTCAGCGGACGGTTGTGCGGGACTAGCTTTATGCGGGAGTTCATTCTGAGAACGGGAATATTCTAATTGAATAACAAGTATGTGCCCCTAATCTGTATAAACAAGCCTAGAATAAATAATAGTTTAAAAAAACTAAAAAACACGCTTTTTATAGAAAACCGAACTAAAAAATAGAAAATAAATTTAAACGAATTTAAATTAAGAAAATAGTGTTAAAAATTTCAATGAATATAAATTAATAATAGTGTGAATAAAAAAAAATATTTTATTTTAAAAAAAGCGTGGGGTGCTTTTTAAGATATTATCGAAATGATAATCACTCTACTCATATCTGTCAATAAAATATGTGTAACCATTGACACCATGCGCCCCACACTTTTTTTTAAATAAAATATATTTTTTTTATTCACACTATTATTAATTTATATTCATTGAAATGTTTAACACTATTTTCTTAATTTAAATTCATTTAAATATATTTTCTATTTTATTAGTTCGGTTTTCTATAAAAAGCGAGTTTTTTAGTTTTTTTTAAACTATTATTTATTTTCTACTTTTTAGTCAAATTAAAAAATGGAATAATTTTATCAAATTAGTGTATTGTCATCGGTCCTCAATAAATCTACAAAGTTTGAACGAAATCTGACCGTTTAAAGTGGGTCAAAATCGCGCCCAAAGAAGTCGGTTACAAACAAACATACAGGTGAAGCTAATAAAAAGCTAATAAAAACCCCAACCACAGCTGAAATCAGTACCAAACCCATTTAGTCTAACGCCTTTGAAAATCAGTTATTTTGTAACGCCCCCCATTTTCTTTCACCTTAAAACTTTTATAACATCTCGATTAAAATTTAAATAAATCAAAGTTGCGAGACGTCTCGAAAAATTAATTCATTCGCATTCCGCTAATAGTCGTCTTATGGGACTTTTTGCGAAATGCCAAATGAATTCCTGAATTTTAAATCAATCAATCATTTTGGTTATATTATTTATAACTAGCTGAAACCCGCAGCTTCGCCCGCGCTTAAAAAATACATGACATATACATAGTCATTCAAGAGGAATATTTCTTTCATACATATATTTTTGGTATCTTGAACCGTTTTCGCAGCGCACGCAACGAAAGCCCTCAAGGATGAATAATTTTCCTTGTTTTTTCACATTTTCCATGATTTCTTCGCTCCTAATAGTTGCAGCGTGATGTTATATAGCCTAAAGCCTTCCTCGATAAATGGTCTATTCAACATAAAAATATTTTTTCAATTCCAACCAGTAGGTCCTGAGATTAGCGCGTTCAAACAAACAAATAAACAAACAAACAAACAAACAAACAAACAAACAAACAAACAAACAAACAAACTCTTCAACTTTATAATATTAGTATAGATTGAACTACATTACTTGACACATACTTCCTCAAACTTTCTGTAGCCGATAACGCTTTATTGATGTCCATGTCCTCTTCAGCATGAAGAATCTGTCTGTGAAGGTTGGATATGCTGACTCTATCGCAATCGATGAGGTTTATCTCACCTGCAGACAAAAGTCGTTGATACAATAGTGCTACAATAGTCTTACCATAATGTATGATATTTATAATTCTAATAATATATAATATAATTCGTCGTCAACCCATTATTGTCCCACTGCTGAGCACGGGTCTTCTCTCAGAATGAGAGAGTTTAGGACATAGTCCACCGCGCTGGCCAAGTGCGAATTGGTGGACTTCACACACCTCCGAGAACTTTTTTTTTTTAAAGAACTCTCGGGTGTGTAGGTTTCCTCACGATGTTTTCCTACACCGAAAAGCAGTGATAATTAATTTCTAATACGCACATAAATCAGTGGTGCGTGCCTGGGTTTGAACCTCGGACCTCCCGATTGGGAGGGCAAGTTTCAACCATTAGGCTATCACTGCTCCACTGCATAATATGTATAATTAATATAATTAAATCTAGACTTATGTATTTTGACATTTGTACGCCAATATTAGACACAGTAAGCGTCTGCCACTATTGTAAACACAGGAGGTGTTTACAATAGTGGCAGTAATAATTCCTTACTGACAAATAAACGATTATGATTTATGATTTAGTAAATTATGTCATGTTAAAAGGGGGACACTGTGTGAAAAGGGGAGGTAAGGTTACCTATATTTTTTATGTCATAAGTTTAGAATAGCTGTTTGTTTTTGTTAAGCGAAAAATATGTGTCATTACAGTAGGGGGTGGGGGGAGGGGTTCAGAAATGGGACAATCTTTAACGACCCGCGTCGCGGAGCGGTTACCACACCGGTCTGACGCGCAATGGGTCCCGGGTTCGATTCCCAGCCAGACAGGTATCTGAATGATGAGTTTAGATTCATGTTCTGGGTCTGGGTGTTTGTCTATTGTGTGTCCTACGACACAGGGGAAAATCCTAGTGTGGGGATAGCCTTCCAAAAGAAAAAACACGCGATCTACACTCATAGGAGTGTAGAAAGCGTGTTTTTTCTTTTTTTTTATAATCTGTGACTAATGTGGTAACCCCTAATAAAAACTTTTTAACAAAAAATATCTACCGACTTCCATGTCACAAAAAAGTAAAAAATAATTTAAATATATTTTGGTCTAGAACATACTCAGTACTTAGTACATAGTCCTGAAGTCGGTGCTCGACATATTTCGCTGGACGACGGTAACTACGTCCTATATGAGCACCGACTTCAGAACTATGTACTAAGTACTGAGTATGTTCTAGACCAAAATATATTTAAATTATTTTTTACTTTTTTGTGACATGGAAGTCGGTAGATATTTTTTGTTAAAAAGTTTTTATTTTACACTTTTAGTGACTATATTTTTATGTTTGTATTTAAATAAAGCCTCTAAGTTTGCTTTGTGCATCTACATATTCACAAAAATTAAACATAAAACACTTTTACAATTCATACAAACAGGGCGCCCCCTCTGGAAGTACCCCTCCATCATCAGGGTTGAGGAGTTGAAGGTCAAATTTTTCATCTTATATTGTTGCTTAGTAATCTTATAACATATACGTTAGTACCAGGTGGCTAACTTCTATGGCTCAGGCTTGCAGTACCCTTCATCATCAGGGTTTAGGAGTTGAAGGTCAAAATTTTAATTTTGTGCCTCTGCTTAGTATTATTTTTATATAACCGTAAGCACCAAATTGCCAACTCCTATGGTTTAGGATTGAAGTACCCCTTCATCATCAGGGTTGAGGAGTTGAAGGTCAAATTTTTGATTTTATATTTTTGCTTAGTATTTTCTTTACATAACCGTAAGCACCAAATTGCCAACTTCTATGGTTTAGGATTGAAGTACCCCTCCATCATCAGGGTTGAGGAGTTGAAGGTCAAATTTTTCATCTTATGTTTTTGCTCAGTAATCTTATAACATATACGTAAGCACCAAATGGCTTATTCCTATGGTTTTGGCTTTAAGTACCCCTGCATCATCAGGGTTGAGGAGTTGAAGGTCAAATTTTTGTCCCATGAATTTGCTTAACAATTTCATTATATATTCGCAAACATCAAACGACCAACTTTTATAGTTCAGGCTAGCAGTACCCCTGCATCATCAGGATTGAAGAGTTGAAGGTCAAATTTTTCATAGTAAATACCTACATAGTAATTTTATTCTATATTTTACTCAATTGGACTTCTCCAGCTAAGGTTCGGCCGACTATCACTAATTTTATTATTTTGCTCCAAAAAGTTGAAGATCCTATGATTAGAACCTTATCAAACTCTTATCAGACTACCCCTGGAGTACATCCTTTCTAATAAAAAAAGAATCATCAAAATCGGTTGGCGGGATATTGAGTTATTCATACATTTATCGCGTACATTGAAAATGCAAATTTAAGACTTATGCGTTTTTCTTATGGATGCCCTAGTCAAAAAAATACTAAAAAAAAATGGGACCCTATGACACGCACTACCTTTCAAATAAAAAAAAAATCATCTAAATCGGTTCACCCAGTCCGGAGAAATGAGGTAACAAATATAAAAAAAAAAAAATAAATAAAAATAAAAATACAGACGAATTGATAACCTCCTCCTTTTTGGAAGTCGGTTAAAAACGTTTCACGTCATAGTCTTCACGTAAACACCTTCCAAGTCCACTTACCAACACCAGCGGCCGCCAGGTAAGCTGCAGCTGGACACCCTAACCCCCCCACTCCCACCACCAGCACGCTCGCTGAGCAGATCCTCTCCTGACCCTGGACTCCTATCTCCGGTAAGAGGATTTGACGACTGTACCTGTAGACAATTGTGAATATTGATGGATTATAGAATTATTGGTAATGTCCGAGTTTGGCCAAATAATTCACCTTCGGCAAAATCTTCGCTTCAACTAAACTGGGACGAAGATTTGGCCGAAAATTAAGGTTTCTAGCAAGCGTGAAAATTGAACAAACAGGAAGGAATGTACATAAAGGCGATGGATGTGGTGATGCGCTGAAGTAAGGTTTAAAGGTGGTATAACCAGTGTAGTTCGACATTTCTTGCGTTTCAATGGAAGGGTGTGGTTGCCGGCACACTTTTATATGAGGTGACCATCATAGTCCTCGGGAGTAGCAACGCATCTTTTATTGACTTCAGATGGAATCCATGTTCTGTATGTAGTTGATTACAGATGACCATATCACAACCGCAGTCCTCTGAGCGCGATGCCTCCTTTGGGCTCTTCCCAGTGAGCATTGTACACAGTACTCCTCCAGGTGTGTACGACAGCATGTGGCCACACATGCCACCATCCACTTACTATCAGGTGGACTGTGTGCTCGTTTGCTACTTCAGTCAGTTAAAAAAAAGTTTGGGGTATTACTGTATTGTCAACATTTTATTAAACCCCTTCCATCTAGTGAACATTCTCACTTTTATGTAAGGCGATCATCTTAGTCCTCAGATGTAGTAACGCATATGTGACTGCTTCAGATAAAACCCTTTGTTCTATATGAAATTGTTTAAAGTTTGTGTTATATATTTGTGATTGTTATGACTTAAGTGGGTAGATAAATAAAAAGTTAGTTTTGCTTACAACCTCAAGTGGCTTGTATCTTTTATTGGCGACTTCGGAAAATTATTGTAATTGTCGTGAAAATGGCGTTAAATTTCGGGAATATAATGTTTCTTGGACATTTTAACCCTAAAACGGATAAGTGGTGTGATTATAAAGAACAGTTGTTGTGCGCGCTAGATGCGGCGGGAGTCGGGAATGACGACGCGAAAGCACGTTCATTATTTCTCTCACAATGTGGAAAAGACACTTATAGTTTATTAGCATCGTTACTAGTTCCGCAAAGACCAACCAGTGTGTTATTTACTGATATATTAAAAGTTTTGGACACTTTTTATGAACCGGAAACTAACGAAATTCTGGAAGCTGGAAAGTTTCACAAACGCCTACAATTACAAAACGAAAGCGTGCAAGACTTTGTGGCGGCCATAAATGAACTTGGCGCCAAGTGTAATTTTGCAGATATTAAGCGGCAGTTGAGGGACCGCTTAGTTTTGGGGATACGGGATAATCGCTTGCGTCGAGACTTACTGAAAGCTAAACAGTTAACATATGAGGCTGCAGTGCAGATGTGCCTTGATTATCAAGCTACATTCTCTGACTTCTATCCCCAGACTAGAGAAATTAATCAAACTCCACATGATGTCACCGAGCCTATGGAAATTGGTCGAATTAAAATGGTGGAATGTCGACATTGTGCAAAGTGTCATAAGCCCGGAGAACGGTGTTTATTCATAAAAGCAAGATGCTTTTATTGTAAGAAATTTGGACATGTTGTGGCAGCTTGTCAAAAGAAGAATAATAATGTACACCTCATGGATCAATCGGTGAAAAGTAAAAGTCAAGACTTGTCGGTTGGAGATGATATGAATGGTGTCTACATGTGCTCAGATAGTTACCGGTCTCCGATAAATGTTGAGATTATTGTTAATGAAGCAAGATTGTTAATGGAAATTGATTCTGGTGCAGCGCGTTCCATTATATCTGAAAAAACCTATAGAAACTTATGGTCTACACCTCCTCCACTTAATCCAACTGAGATTAAATTAGTGACGTGGACAAGAGATCCATTAAAAGTGTTAGGGCTTATTCATGTTAATGCTATTTTAGCTGATAAGGAGGCTCAGTGTGACTTAATTGTGGTAGCTGGAGAAGGCCCTAGTCTTTTAGGTCGGAATTGGTTTAGTAACTTGGGAATTGAAATAAGTGGTATATGCTGGTCAATGGAAACTATAGAATCATGGAGGAATGAGTTTCCTGAGGTATTTCAAGAAGGGGTTGGGGAATATAAGGGGCCAGAAGTGTCTTTACAAGTACAACCTAAGGCGATACCTAGGTTTTTGAAGGCAAGGCCAGTCCCCTTCCCATTGAAGAAACAAGTTGAAGAAGAATTGAATTCTATGATTAAAGTTGGAATACTGACTCCAGTGAAATATTCTAAATGGGCCACATCCCTGAGGATAGTAAAGAAAGAGGATGGTTCTTTAAGAATCTGTGGAGATTATCGTGCCACGGTTAATGCATCAATAGAGGTAGATACATATCCTCTGCCAACATCGATGGAGGCTTTTGTAAAATTAAGTGGAGGTAGTGTGTTTAGTAAGTTGGATTTAAAACAAGCCTATACGCAAGTAAAGGTTGATAAGGAGACAGCAGAAATATTAACATTGAATACTCACATCGGATTGATGAGAATGAATCGTTTAGCTTTTGGTGTCAGCGCCGCGCCGGCAATTTTTCAGAGGTTAATGTCAACAGCTTTTGCTGGAATTGAAGGAGTGGCATGCCTGTTGGATGATATAGCTATTGCTGGGAAAAATCGAGAAGAACATAACCACCGACTTAGATTGGTATTGGGCAAGTTGAAGGATCTGGGATTTCGATTGAATTTAAAGAAATGTGTTTTCGCTTCGAACTGCATTAACTTTCTCGGGCATATGATAGATGCTGAAGGTCTACATCCTTCACCTTCAAAAGTAAATGAAATATTAGATAAGCCAGCTCCTACAAATAAAAATACTTTGAGAGCCTTTTTAGGTCTCTACAATTTTTATGAGAAGTTTTTACCAGACAAGGCCACAGTGTTGGAACCTTTATATCGATTACTGGAATCGAAGAAACCGTGGTCTTGGGGAGCGAAAGAGGAAGCAGCTTTCGTTAGAGCGAAAAAACTTTTAGGATCTGAAGCTATGTTGGTTGGATATGAACTCGATAGGAAGCTGTTACTGATTTGTGACTCATCAGATTATGGTTTAGGTGCGATTATTGCACATGTTATGGATGATGGCTCTGAACGACCAATAATGATGGCTTCACGTACTCTACAGAAGCATGAGAGGCGTTATGGACAAATTGACAAAGAAGCTTTAGCTATCATATTCGGTGTTACAAAATTCCATCAATTTCTAGCAGGACGTCCGTTTTGTATAATTACAGACCATAAACCCTTAGTAGGTTTATTTAACCCAAATAAGCCAATCCCAAACTTAATTTCTCCACGTATGTTGAGATGGTCGCTTAAACTGAGTTGTTATGATTATAGCATTTGTTATCGAGCTGGAAAATTAATAGGGAATGCAGATGCATTGAGTAGATGGACAGATCCAGAAACTTCAACAGTTGAAGTTGAGTGTCTCAAAGATGTTTTATTACTGGAAGAACAGCCTACAGGGTGGAATTTGGATTCTTTTAAAATTGCCGAAGAAACAAGAAAAGATCCTGTACTTCAGAGAGTTATGTTTTTAGTTCTTCATGGATGGCCAAACTCAAACCCAGATCCGTCGCTTCAACCGTTTTGGACTCGTAAGGAAGCTCTTTCACACAATAAAGGTTGTTTATTGTGGGGTAACAGAGTTGTCGTGCCAGCATCGCTACAAAAGCAGGTACTAAAGTTACTACATGACCCGCATGCGGGGATAGTCCTGACTAAGGCGTATGCTAGAGGATATGTATGGTGGAATGGCATGGATAAGGATATAGAGCGAATAGTAAGCGAATGTGACCTGTGTCAAGCGGTGAGAAATAATCCCCCTAAAAACCCTCAGACCTGGGTTGTACCTGAGAGACCTTGGAGTCGTGTACACATTGATTTTGCGGGCCCTTATGAAGGAAAAACTTTTTTGATACTGGTTGACAGCTACAGTAAATGGCCTGAGGCGGAAATTGTACAATCTCCAAGTAGCAAGAGTGCTATTACAACACTTAGAAGGATATTTGCCTCTCAGGGGTTACCAGAAGTTTTGGTTTCGGATAATGGCCGAGCATTTGTCTCAGAAGATTTTAATGATTTCTTGAAGAAAAATAACATTAAACATGTTTACTCGCCTCCATATCACCCTGCGACCAATGGTCAGGCAGAGGTTGCGGTTAAGGTAATTAAAAATAAACTTCGGAAACTGGCAGACACTAATATGCCATGGAGTGAGAAACTTTCAAAAGCTCTTTTCTGGCTTCGCACTGTGCCTAATTCTTCCACAAATAAAACACCAGCTGAAATGCTTAATGGTCGAAAGTATCGTACTGCGATCTCCGTGATACACCCGGACGCAGCGCCAAACAGCGCTGACCGTCAGATAGAGGAAGTTGCTCAGCGCCGCCCTGGTCGATCGTTTACATTACAACAACCAGTCTTAATAAGAATGTATGGTCCAGGGGAGAAGTGGCGTAAGGCTATTGTGGAGAGTATCGATGGTCCAACTACATATACTGTGAGAACGGAAGATGAGCAATTACATCGACGTCATGTGGATCAAATAATAGCTCGGAGTATACGCCACTCATCGGATAATAGTCCTACGAGGTCTCAACCATCAGCATCTTCCCCGGAACCTGACATAGAGATACCAGATCCGGAGCTATGGCCTGATATCATAGGCATTCCAAATGATGACTTTTCTGGATAGATTTCATTATATAATTCTGATCTAACTTTTTAATTTATTCATTATTGTTATTGGATAGTTAAGCCCGTGATTATGGATGGGAGATATGTTATATATTTGTGATTGTTATGACTTAAGTGGGTAGATAAATAAAAAGTTAGTTTTGCTTACAACCTCAAGTGGCTTGTATCTTTTAGTTTGTATATGGATACTGCTCATTTGCTACTTCAATAAGAAGACAAAAAGTGATCACTTGACGACCCGCGTGGCGCAGCGGTTACACATGCAGTGGGTCCCGGGTTTGATTCCCGGCCAGACATGTAGCTGAATGATGAGTTTAGATTCTTGTTCTGGGTCTGGGTGTTTGTGTATTCGTCTTATGTGTGTCCACGGTACCCACGACACAGGAGAAAATCCTACTGTGGGGCTATGAGTATACAAAGCATTTGAAGTTTTTTAAGTTTACTTACCTCTCAATTGCCCATTTCGGTAACTTCCCCCTGATTTTGGTTGAGTGGTTGAGATCCAATTTGAAGGGCAAATCGTAGGCTGGATCAATATGTTTTCTTTGAGACTGTAATTAATTAACAAGGATTAGTGGTAATTTATAGAGCAGTGATAGCCTAATGGTTGAAACTTGCCCTCTCGATCGGGAGGTCCGAGGTTCAAACCCAGGCACGCACCAATGATTTATGTGCGTATTAGAAATTAATTATCACTGCTTTTCGGTGAAGGAAAACATCGTGAGGTAACCTACACACCCGAGAGTTCTTAAAAACAAAAAAAAAAAGTTCTCGGAGGTGTGTGAAGTCCACCAATTCGCACTTGGCCAGCGCGGTGGACTATGGCCTAAACTTTCTCATTCTGGGAGAAGACCCGTGCCCAGCAGTGGGCCAATAATGGGTTGATGTGGAGTGGTAATTTATCTTAACAGATCCTTTTCTAACACTATCCCAAAAGATGATATGTATGTCGGAGAACATAATGACAGCTGACTTATGTCGGAGAATAGCCATCAGAACAATACAAAGAGAGTCTGAGATAGCAGATTTAGATTTCAGAATAAATGAGATTGACTAGAATATTGCAAATTATCTGAAATCAATGAATGTTGAACATAGTTAGATGGAAAATAGAGCAGTAATAGCCTAATGGTTGAAACTTGCCCTCTCGATCAGGAGTACCGCGGTTCAAAGCCAGGCATGCACCACTGATTTTGCTAAAATTATGTGCGTATTAGAAATTATCACTGCTTTACGGTGAAGGAAAACAATGTGAGGAAACCTACACAAAAACAGTTCTTTAAAAAAACATTCTCGGAGGTGTGTGAAGTCCACCGATTCGCACTTGGCCAGCGCGGTGGACTATGGCCTAAAACTCTCTCATTCCGAGAGAAGACCCACGATTCTACACCCGACTCGAAATCGATATATCGGAAATTTCGAATTTTAAAAAATAAAAAAAAATATTATTTATTATTTCCGGCTAAAAAAATTAGGGCGTTTGCCTTGACCCCTTCAAGAGTTCCCACATAGTTAGGACTTCCGATCAGGTGGCATGATTCTAGACCTATCATTTACAATGTCCAAGCGGCAGTGGCCACATACCAGGTAGACGGCAGGTTAGCATGCTACGTCCCAATAATAAACAAATAAACATTCGTGAAACAGGTAATACTTACGTCAGCCCATTTCTTCTTTAAGCGATACAGTTCCTTCTCTTTATCTAGCAATGTGTTTCGCAGTTGGGCTATTTCTTCCTCCAATAATTCTATACGCTCCATACTTTTAAATATCACTTTTTATAAACATGTATGAACTAATATTTATAATGATTAGAAACACCACAATTAAAATACAATTCGTTTTAAAAACATATTAAAATGTTATTCAATGATTTTTAGGTGAAATTACGTGATAATAATGCTAATTAATCTATTTTAATTGCATTTTTTCACGCATTTTCAATATTTGCGTTTTGACAACATTCACAACATTGACTGTTTTGACATTTCAAGTAAAAAATGTTGCCGGGTTTTTAACGTTTTTATGGCCTTGGCTTATAGTGTTTTAGACCATTTTCATTAGCTTTCTATAATGTAAGATATAAAAATAATTATGCCGTACAGTGGACTCAGATTATATTACGGTAACATATTTTTTTATACTAAGAATTTTTGTTATAATGAAAATATTTTCATTTGCCATCTCATCACAAATGGACATGGACGGCATTTACTACATAATATTACGTACAACATCAATGCCGTCGATGCACATTATTTTCAATCAAGAGAGATAAAATTATCTGTGTATTGCTTTGTGTGAGGACATAGCTATTTTGCCCCGTGTTATACAGTACCCTAATTTAGCAGTACGAAGGTAGTATCTAGATTTTAAGGTTTCATGTTCTATTTTTGTCTTATTTAAAAGATCGAAGTTGCAAACGACCATGTAGTCTTCCTGATAGCAGATATGAAGCGATCACTTTTGTATGTTAATTTTTAAGCAACTGCATGCAAAACAAATGTTCTATATAAAGACAGTCACAGCTGCATCGCCACTCCCTAGGACTAAGACGATTGCCATATGTAAAATTGCGTCGGACATAATACCCTTCCATTGAAAAGCAAGAACTGTTTTACGATAGAAATAGGTGTGACGTTGGTCCCAAACCGGTCAAACCGTACCTTGTTACTTTTGTTTGTTACCTTGCAAACGTCTTCAAAATCTTACTGTACCTCTGTACTGTACCTTTCAAGGTGGTAGAACGAGTGTAGTTCGACCGGTGAAGTACCACCGCCACACCCATTTCTAGCGTGAAGCATTTCCTGTGTTTCGATAGAAGGGTGTTGTTGCCGGCACACGTTCACATGAGGCGACCATCATAGTCCTCGAGAGTGGCATCTGTGGTTGACTTGAGATGAAACCCATGTTCTGTATGTAGTTGATTACAGATGTCCATGGGCGCCAGTGACCACCTACCATCCGGTGAACTGCATGCTCGTTTGCTACTTCAGTCAGATAAAAAAAAACAGATTTTTGGTTGCGTGCTCACTTATAAGGGTGACCAATTTAATTCTCGAGAGTAGCAACACATCTGTTACTAACTTCAGATAGAGCCTTTGTTCTATGTGAAGTTGCTTACAGATTTCCGTGGGTGGCAGAGACCACTTAGTCTTATCATCGAATAGACTTTTAAACTTAAAAAAACCTTGAAACGCTTTCTACATTCATAGCCCCACAATAAAATTTTCTCCCATGAAATGAAATGTCTTTATTTTGAATAGGCCTACGGGGGCACTTACAAATTGTCAGTTACATTTTTTTTCTTACACTACCACCGGATCGGAATACGACCTCAACTGAGAAGATCCGGCAAGAAACTCAGCTGGTTTGTCGTTTTTCTTATTTATATCCATTTTTTTTATATAATTACAATCATGTTTACTATACTATACTGACTGCATGCTCGTTTGCTGTTTCAATCAGATAAAAATCTACTAGGGTTGACACCCATACTATAATATAAAAGAATTGTACCATAATTAATGTAATTCTACTTTGGGAGAAAATAAAGTCCGCGAAAATACTAGGTATACTTTGCATGATCTGAGATTGAAAAACGTTTGATCGTTGGCAGTTTTGTGTACATTTTTTATTACAAGGTTGCCTCAGACACCTTATATAAGAGGTAGTAGAATATTTGATTTGGTGACTTTTATAATAATAATAATAATAATAATAATTTCTTTATTTGCTTTGAATAAGGTAATACAAATTGGTCTTATGATTAAATATTTCAACCTCTTATTCTACCCATAAGGCATGCAAAATATGTCATTAATATATTGAAATTTTAAATTTACATTTTTTCTTAGTTAACATTATCATTTCTTCATTTAAGTAAGTCAATAAAATACATATATTTTTACACGTCATTCTGTCTAATTTCTAGTCGTAATATATATCGATGTCAATTAAGTTATTATAATTTTATATGTCAATCTCACTTAATTCTAAATAATCATTTAAACAATAAAAACATTTAATAAGTAACCATCTTGTCAATTTTATTTTAAGCTCCTTATATGACAATTGTTTTGCGGAATCAGGTAATTTATTATAAATTTTTACAGCCATATAGTATGCATTCTTTTGGCAAAGTCTTAAGGAATAGTGGGGTACAACGAGATTATTTGGGTATCGTGTGGGTCTGTTCGTATGGTCTGATTTTTTTTTAAAATACTCTGGATATTTGTGTGTTAACAAACATTTAACCCTAATATAAATGCAAGGTAAAGTTAATATTTTGTTATTTTTGAACAGAGGTTTACAACTGTCCAACCAGTGTACATTACATACTGCCCGAATACATTTTTTTTGAATTTTGAATGCGTGGACCGCATGAGATGAATTTCCCCAGATTGTCAAACCATAGCTAAGGACCGATGCTACGTAACCGTGGTATGCGCACCAAGCAGCTTGTGCAGACACGGTCTGTCGTATTCTCCTTAGTGCAAAAATGAATCTATCTAATTTATTACAGATATTTTCTATGTGTTCTTTCCAATTCAGATTTTGGTCAATTATTATGCCTAGAAATTTAGTGTGATTCACTTCATCAATGTTTTTATTATCATATTTTATCATCATGTTATCGCTTTTAGCCTTATTTGTATGGAAATTCATTATTTTCGTTTTTGATGTGTTTAACATTAAATTATTATTTTTTAACCATAGTGTTACTTCATTTAATGACTCAACAATTTTATTTTTTAACGCTACTCTATCTTTTGCTGTTACTATCAGAGTGGTATCATCGGCAAATAAAATGCACTGGCATGCTGTAGAGAGAGGGAGATCGTTTATATAGGCAAGAAATAGCAATGGGCCGATTATGCTACCTTGTGGTATAGCGCTACTATGGGTTTTCCTAAAGGGCGATTTGTAAGTAATTTTTATAGGCTGGTTGTGATATGTCTCTACCCTTGCTATCTCTGTGCGTTGTTGGCGATTTTGTAAGTAGCTTTTTATTAAATCGTAAGCGTTACCTCTTATGCCATATCTTTCAAGTTTCTCCAATAAGATTTCATGAACAACTAAATCATACGCTTTTGACATATCTAGAAAAATAGTTGCTATAGATACTTTTTTACTGAGGTTATGAGTAATTTGTTTAATTAGATTGAAAGTGGCTAATGTTGTTGAACTATTTTTCCGAAAACCAAATTGTTCTGGACGTAGTATATGGTGTTTACTAAAGAAATTTAATATCCGGGTGTTTAAAGCCTTTTCTATGATTTTTGACAAGATTGGAATAAGAGTGATTGGCCTGTAGTTATTCGTATCGCATTTATCACCTTGTTTATGTAAAGGTTTAACAATACATTTTTTAAGTTTTTCCGGAAAACACCCTTGTTCAAACGCTAAGTTTATAATGTAACTTAACGGCTGACATATATGTTTCGCACAAGATTTTAAACTCTTAGTGTCTATTTCATCGTATCCTACTGATTTATTATTGTTTAGTTCCATTATTATTTTAAATATTTCAAGGGGGCTCGTAGGTAAGAGAAATATTGTATGCGAATTTATGGAAGTATCTTTTGTTAAATTCCTTGATCTATATTGTAGTTCAACTGATGTGTCAATAAAGTAGTCATTAAATGTTTTTACTATTTTTTTTGGATCTGTTTGTATGTGATTGTTACTGTATACGGCTTTAATATCATTATCAACTGGCTTTACCGTTGAGCTATTCTTAATAGTTGTCCATGTAGCTTTACATTTGTTGTTACTGTTTTTGATATAATTTGTATTATGTATTTGTTGTGCTTTGGACAAGCATCTTTTAAACATGGTGTTATATTTTTTATAATTATTTTTATTGAATATTTTGTTGGTCTTACTAAATTTAAATATAATGTAGAGGCGTCGTTTACGGAGGCTACACTTTTTCAGACCTTTTGTATACCAGTTACGATGTGGTTTATTTTGTTTAATTTTAATCTTAATATAAGGAAAGCATAGATTATAAAATAGCGTTATTAGGTCGTGAAAGAAGTCAAATGATTTATTAGTCTCACTCATGCTATATAATTCCGAAAAAGTTAGTGCTGATATACTGTTATAAAATTTTTCCCTATTCTCTATATTTAAATCTCGTTTAAATTCATACCAATAGTTTACGTTTTCGCATCTCTCTATTGATATTTGAATTAATTGGGCTGTTTCATGGTCCGAAAGTCCCAAGTAATGTATGTGTGATTCTATGTTAGGTATATTAGTGGCTATAAGATCAAGACAAGATTTTTGCCTGGTCGGTCGGGTTATATGATTAGATAAGTTATAGTTTTTTAAAATACTACCTAATTCCTTACTATTTTTATTGTCCTTTAACATGTCAATGTTCCAGTCTCCACATAGGATTAATTTATGTTTCCATTTTTTACTTAAATTTGATAATAAAATGTTAATCTTTTGAAAAAATTGTCGTATGTCACTGCTTGGAGTCCTATAAATACAAATTATTATTATTTTAAAATTAGTGACTTCAATTCCGCAGCACTCGAAATCGTACGAAAGCCGCAATGTTTTGGTAATATCAATCTGTTTAAAGTCTAATCCTTTTTTTACTAAGATACAAGTGCCACCACGTCTTTCCTTTTCTCTTGAAAAATGATTTGCTAACTTATAATTCCTTAAAAGTATATTTCCCTCTGAACCTTGTTTTACAAATGTTTCCGTAAAGCATATAATGTCTAGATTTAAATTTTGATTTTGTTTGAGGTCTATTAAAGTTTGTTCTATGAAGTCAATTTTATTTAAGAGGCCTGCTATGTTCTGATGCAATAGACTAAATTTGTTTGTGCTATTCTTGCTCCCGAAATAACTCATTTACTTGTCTGTTAGTAGAGGTATTTGCAACGTCTGTTTTAGAGAAATAATAAGGAATCGTTCCTTTTTTTGCGAAGTTTGATTTGTGAAGATCAATTGTGGTACTTTTCTGTGATTTAATTTTAGCCCACTGTTTCTCAAAGAGATGTGGGATCGTGCCCTTGATAGCGGTTACTTTATCGGTGGTTTTACCTATTTTTGTAACGGTTTTATTTGTTGACATTGTTATTTTATGTTTTGTTTTCATTGAGAGATATTGTTTATCGTAATCGTGTGAGTCAATTTTTAGGTTTAGAGATTTAACGACGGATGTTAGGTAATCCTGTGGTCTTGTGTTTATATTTGTTTTAATAAATGTACAGTTATTAAAGGTCCTAGATACTGCAAATATTGTTTCATTTAATTTATTTTGTCGAAGAAATTTGTTTGTCTCTGTTTGTAGTATATATACATGGAACTTATGTAATTTATGAAGGGCTAAACTTAGGTTGCGTAGTAACATGTAGGGATTTTCGTCGTTTGATCCAACAGATATAACAATTTTATCGCAAGGTTTAAGTTCTTTACATAAAACGTCGCAATATGATAATATATCGGCATATATAATATTGGTAGTTATTGTATTGAAAGGCACAGGCGTCGAATATCTGGATGTCTCACCACCACGACGCACCATTTTAAAAGTTTTCTCAAGCTATAAAATAAGAAAAATATACATTGCACCTTATTTTTTTGTTCTCGAGAGAGAAATCTACAAAAGGTACCCGCTGTGGAAGCGACGCAGGATTATGTGGGATTTTACCAATAATACCCCCCTAGTGGCCGTCCTCGGCGCTATAAAAAGGACTTCGGGATCTCGAAACGACCGCAATCGGAATCCTCTGAGCGCGTTGCCCTACCGGGCTCCTCCCAGATGAGCGGCTGGGCCCACCGCTCCGTCTAGTCTTTACGACGGTGTGCGCCACACATGCCGCCGTCCTTCCCGGGATTGCCTGACCGAACGGTTCGAGCTCCCACTCTAGCCGCCTGCAATCCCGGAAGCCCCTTTTAGTCGCCTCTTACGACAGGCAGGGGATGCCGCAGCCCTATTCTGATTCCGGTTAGGTACGTGGTTTTTTTCTGACTTTTGTTGGCAATGTACTTTAATCTCTAATAAATAGTAACAACCGAGTATCTAGTATTACAAACCTTATTAAACGAGCGTGCAAAGTGTAGAATGAGCTTCCTCCTCATATATTCCCGGAGCAGTATGACGTAGGGTATGAAAGGTGCAAAGAACTCTCTAGCGATGCGCAACCATCCTGGGTGTTGCAAAGATCCGCAACGGTGACTACTTTCCAATAGATAGCCCGTCTGTCTTATCGCAAGAAAAAAAATCTTAAGCCCATTTTAAAAATCACGAGCTTTTTTTGTGCAACTGTACTGTAACTACCTATGCAGTATATAGCAAGCGAGCATGCTATCCAACCAATGGTTAGTGGTCATTGCCGCCCATGGACATCTGTAAGACTTCATACAGGGTTCCTATCTGAAGTCTATTACTTATAAACGGAGTATGTACGTTTTCGCAAGCCGTTTCGTTACTGATGCTAATGCCGCGTAAGAAACTCCGTAACGTGTCTCGTTTTCGTAAATATCAAAAATATCATTAAAAATACGCTGCTGAGCTTCAATAGAGGGCCATCCGTAAAGTACATCACACGAATTTTATAATTTACCCCCCCTCCCCCTCACAACTGGTCACATTTCTGAGACCTCTCGCTAGTGTGATGTCACATATTTTGCTATCCTGCACATATAAATTTTAAATTACTACATGTGACAATACTAAAATTTGTATTCCTCTCCACCCCTTGTTGACCTTCCACCCACACTTTATTGACCTCCCCCCCCCCCTTAACGTGTAACGTAATTTATGGATCGCCCCTGGCCGCACAATTCACAGCACAAAATCGCCATTGGATTTATCCAAGAGGAAGTATAATCAATAAATTAATTGTAAACTTGGTGCTGTAAATACACCATGGTTAATGGCTTGTCCACCAATTCGCACTTGGCCAGCGCGGTGGACTATGGCCTAAACTCTCTCATTCTGGGAGAAGACCCGTGCCCAGCAGTGGGCCAATAATGGGTTGATGCGAATGGCTTTTCAATTTATTTTTATTATTTTAAGTTTGTTCAATATACTTAATTAAATATAAAAAAGTGTGTGTGCTTTTAAGTACACGCGTTAGAAGATAGGTACTTCTATGGCGTAACAAGATAAAAATCTTTTTAAAAAATGTATCTATCTTTCGCCTTATTCTCATCATTTTTTCATAACGCGCATAAAGAAGTACCTAATTACCTATTACTTTAAAAAAGTGCATCACTCGGGGACTGCTATAAAGCTATTGCATTGCACTTCATTTTGATTTCAACTTTATACTGTGACTTTTGTGTGACAAATCGTAAAATTTCGCTCTCATCATTTTTTCATGCATAAAGAATAAGTTCAACAAATTCATCGTTTAATTTTTACCTGGCACTGTTGTAGAGTCAGCGTTTCGAGTTATCATTCAGCTAAGAATAGAGCATGTGAAAGCTGGAAGCATTTTGGACCATGCATTGTTGTTTACAAAATTTCCAAAATTGTCGCTGTTAGGGGAATTCCCTGTCAAATTGCTTTTTTTATAGCTTGTAAAATTTCTATTCTTACAAGTAAAGTAAAGAAAATTTAATGTTAATGCCGTTATCAAAACCAACTTTTCAGTGTAGTTTAATATTAATAGCGTGTGTCTCCTAAATAAATTTATTACATAGTTTAAAGTGAGTAGAATTTGTTTGGGATTTCATTGTGCTATGAGGTCTACGGTCGGCAAATGGCGAAATTAAGGTCAGTAAAACTAATGCCAACTGATTGAACGATGTCGAAATATCTCTTTTATTTCTAGTATTTATGTATTCAATAATACTACAAGGTTATTAAAATATTTCTAAAATACATTGATAAATAGAATACATTTCGGTATTATATGTTTATGTGATCATACTAATATTATTAAGGCAAAAGTTTGTGTATGTTTGTTACTTCTTCACGTCTAAACGGCTGGAGCGATTTTCGTAAAATTTCGTAGAGAGGTTAGCTGACACTCTGGACTAATACATATATACAGGCTAATTTATACTGTGAGAAAATATCTTATTCCCTCGGGACAATTGATAGGTCCATCGATTGTTTAACGCGGGTGAAGCTGCGCGGTTCAACTAGTAAGTTCTAATCTGGAATATGTTGATTAGAGGTTTCTTTAAAATACCAGCATATTTTGTATTGCGAGGACACAAACCATTCCAAACCAATAATGTTCTGATAAACAAACACGTTTTCTTTTAAATCCCTTTATTGAAACAAAGTACATGTAAATAATGTTTATAATAAAAATGCAAATTTATAACATCACAATGTTATAGGTTATACATTATACGCGACTAAATAGGTAATAACATAGGTCTCTTTAACCCATTTCAGATCAAGGGGTCATTTTTGACTCAAGTTTTAGATTTTTCCTCCCCATCCCTACAGCATATGTCATTAGTTAGATTTTATTCATAGCACCAAAGGAAAAATCTTTATACTCAATCAGACTTTTCTCTAGCAAGGAAAAAATGAAATGCCTAGGTTTAAGAATATTCTGTCCCTGTAGTTCCGGGACCAGAATAGGGCTACGGTATCCCCTGCCTGTCGTAAGAGGCGACTAAAAGGGGATTCCGGGGTCGCGGGCGGGTAGAGTGGGAGCTCAAACCGTCCAGCCAAGCGACCCCTGGTAGGACGATGGCATGTGGTCGCATGCCGTCGCACACCAGGAGATACAGTGACCTCAAATGCTCACTGGGAAAGAGCCCGAAAGGGGCATTGCGCTCAGAGGACTCTGGTTGTGTTCCGTTGGAGATCCCGGAGTTCTCCTCGCAGCGCTGAGGACGGCCACCGAGGGGGTTTTAGTGAGGTGAAAATCCCACATAACCCGGCGTTGCTCCCACGACGTCGGGTACCTTTTGAAGGTTTCCCCCTCGTAAACAAAAAAAAAGGTTCGTGAACATTCAGTTTAGCATATTGAAAGAAATTTAAAAATTCAAAGTAAATCTTCAATAGATGATAAATGAAATATCGGCAAAAAGAATTCGAAAAGGATTCAAAAACCGCATCGTTATGTATAAAAATGTGTCAATTCCGCGATAATATTAGTCTAAAAAGAATGCTGTTTTTCCCTAACTTAATCCTAATAGAGATCATGAAATAATAGTAAAAAAGAATTTTCATTTTTTTCTCACCTCGGCCTAAAATGGGTTAAGAATATGTAAACTATAATTTTTAATTATACATTAAGACAAGTACTTAAGTTACCATACAAAATTTATCTTAGATTATGACAGGCAAAGTAACGTCGTCAACCCATTACTGTCCCACTGCTGGGTCACGGGTCTTCTCTCGGAATGATAGTGCCAAGTGCGAATTGGTGGACTTATTATCTACCTACCTCCGAGAACTTATTTTTTTTTTAAAGAACTCTCGGGTGTATAGGTTTCCTCACGATGTTTTCCTTCACCGAAAAGTAGTGATAATTAAAGTATAATACGCACATAAATCAGTGGTGCGTGCCTGGGTTTGAACCTCGGACCTCCCGATCGAGAGGGCAAGTTTTAACCATTAGGCTATCACTGCTCCTGGCAAAGTAACATGTATAACAAATATGAAATTGGTCAAGTGTGAGTCAAACTCACACAAAGCTACCATACCATTATATTTTTTTTATCTCACTAGTATGTAAGTAATGTACTAGTAAGTAAGATAGTAAGTGGTCACTGCACTCATGGACATCTGAACTTCATACAGAACATGGGTTCCATCTGAAGTCAATCACAGATGCGTTGCTACTCCCGAGGACTATGACGGTCACCTCATGTGAAACTGCTTCACACTGGAAATAGGTGTGGCGGTAGTCGAAATACACTGGTTCTACCACCTTGAAAAACTTGACCCAATAAGGCAGGACCCCTTGAATAAACTAGTTACAAATATAAAGCAAATATTCCTAGATCTTTTAACTAAGGTCAACAATGATTCTATATAAAACAATAACATTTTACACAAATAAAGAATAAACATACACAATACAAAGCTTAAGTAAATCATTTTTTAATCACTCACTTATAATATATTTTGGTATTTTAGCACTCATTTATGCAATTACTTAAGAAAATAGTTAACTTAAGTAATATCAAGATGTACTTAAATCATTTAATAAAATAATTTAAGTACATCATTATTTTAAACCTCCGCGTTAAACAACTTTTTAATTATCAAATAGATATTATTAAGCCATCCCTAAGTTGATGGTAACTCAAATAGTTTTTGCCTTTTATTTATTTATTTATTTACAAATATTTTTTTATAAATTTTAATTATAATTGATTTTTTTTTATAAATTAAAGGCTTTCAGCCTCAGAGCTGAGAATACAGCTTAATCAGTAGATAAATAATAACATTCTTTAAAGTTATTAATTACTCATTATTTAATTTTATAACATTTTTTTTCTTTATATCAATGTTAGAAAATATTTTGTAATTTCCTTAAAATTACTTATGAAAACAATATACTTAAGTATACCGTTTATATATACTTAAGTATATTGTTTTCTTAAGATTTACTTAAACTATTTTAGTAAATCATATATAAATAATTCGTTTTACTTTTAATTTTGTTGCTTATTTCAAATTCTATTGACATTGCCATGATTACCAAACATTTAATATTATGGACGAATAGATCTCCATTAATAACTGGAGTACAAGTATGTCGTCGTCAACGTATTATTGTCCCACTGCTGTGCCCGTATACCAGCCATTAAGTCTCTCTATGTCATTTCTCTTGCATGTCATTCAGCAATAAATGTCTGCATGTCATTAAGCACTAAGTCTCTCCATGTCAGTTCTCTTGCATGTCATTAAGCGCTAAGTCTCTGCATGTCTATCCCGGGAAGGACGGTGGCATGTGTACGCATACCGTTGTAAAGACTAGACGGAGCGGTGGGCCCAGCCGCCCATCTGAGAGGAGCCCGATGGGGCAACGCGCTCGGAGGATTCCGGTTGAAGTCGTTTCGAGATCCCGGAGTCCTCCTTTTTAGCGCCGAGGACGGCCACCAGTGGGCTTTTAGTGCGGTAAAAATCCCACATAACCCTGCGTCGCTTCCGCGGCGTCGGGTGCCTTTTGAAGGTTTCCCCCCTCGAGAACAAACAAAAGTCTGCATGTCATGTCTGTTGCATGTCATTAAGCACTAAGTCTCTGCATGTCATTAAGCACTTTCGGCATGTCATGTCTCTCGCATGTCATTAAGCGCTAAGTCTCTGCATGTCATGTCTTTTGAATGTCATAAACACTAAGGAATAAATAGACTCTATGTCTAAGGCACATCATAGAAAAAATTATAAGTGTAAATACACACATACGATTTTTTTTAATTCCAAAAACTAAACTAACAGAAAAACAGTCAAAAATGTCACCTACTGTATATTGTAGCTTAAAATATAGGAAATAGAGCCACATAGCTCAAAAGACCGAATGAGCTAAGATCATTCAGACAAATCATAACTTTATATCTACTAATCAGCTTTTACTTGTCTGTTGCTGGACATTGGCCGCTCCTAACCTAACCCAACCCACCGATTCTGAGCCATTTGAATCCAAGGGTCACCCATTCTTCAGGGTATTCCACCTGGCCAAAGTGTTTATTAGATTTGGGGCAGAAGATTGTGCCGAACTGAGCTCCAAATAATATTTCGTTGCACGAGAATGCTTCGATCGATCAAACTCAATCAATAGGCAAAACAAAAAAGTCTAAAAAGATTTTTTAACATAAATTGAAGTAGCAAACGAGCATGCAGTTCACCTAAAGGTCAATTGTCTCTGAGCAAACATCTTGATGTATTTCGATTTATTCTGAATCTGTGGATTGTACATTCGTCTTGTGCGTGTCCATGGCACCTATGACACAAGGAAAATCCTAGTATGGTACTATGAGCGTAGAAAACGTTTTTAAAAGTTTTGCGAGCTCAAAAATATGAACCAGTTAGTACAAATCGCTCAAACGCGCTTCTAGTGCGATGAGCTATCAGTCTTTCCTTATTACAATCTTCCATAGCGACAATCGGATTTATTTTGACCGCATCTGGAGAATCCACTTCAAAAGGACATGGTTCTCTGGATAGATTCTTAACAGGTGAAGATACGTTCTTACCTACAACAGGCGATTCAATGACTTTTGTAGTATCTTTCCTTTCGTTTATAGAATTTACCGCTATTTTATGAGCACATTCATAACTACAATCGGGACGCTTGCCCGAATCTAGAATAAGTCTTCGCGGCAGCTGAACTTCATCCAGTTCCTGCTTTCTGATAGCCAATCGCTTCATAATCTGAGGCAGTACGACTGATTTCTCATAGAGATCAGGTCCTTTAGTGTATAACATTTTTTCTCCCTCACTTTTTGTCACATGCCGTTTCGCGTACAACTTTTTATCAAACTTTGCCGTTTGCAGCGTTTCGAAATTCTCAACTTTTGGCAGCTTGTTCAAGCTCAATGCTGAGTTTCCAATACTTTGAGCTCCATTGGCACGTTGAAGTGTAGTTTCTGTCTTTTTCTTTGCCAGGAGTTCTTTAGCTACCTTTCGAAGTATGTCGTTATGACAATCTTCAGATTTCACTGGTAAAACATTACTTGCAGTGCAATTTGTTTGATTAGGTTTCACTTCCACCATTTTGTTTTCCGTAAGATCTTTAACTACCTTCCCCTTTATATAACAATCATAATCTGTTGTAAGTTTAATGGATTTTTCTGGTACATTTTTTCTAATATCATTTGCAGCTGTGTTTTGGATATCTAATTTGCTATTAGAATCATAGAGTTCTGGCACTTTTAAAATCTTTGGGATAGCATACTTATAGAGTACATCTTCTTGTAACATATTAATGGAATTTTCTTGACCATCTATTTCATTCTGGTCGGATCTGTTGAGTAACTCATTAATATCTGCTTCATTAAGAGGCTTCAATGGTTTTTCACATTTACTTTCCTTTTTAGCTTGTGTTTCCTGTGATTCTTTGTAATCTACGGTTATAGTTCTTTCTTCTTTTAATTTTTTAACATGTTGTGGTGTTACATAAATATTCTGAAACAGATCAACTAAATCAAATTCAGATTTTTTTATACTGTCCAGATGAGAGCCGCTTAGATCTTCAGTGTCAGTAATATCAATTAAAACTCCGACATTTTCGTCTTTTGACGCAGTAAGAGAGCATTTCAGAGGTTCTAATACCTCGTAGATATTGAAGTTAACCGGACTTTTTGCCATAGTAATATCCGAAACTCGAATTATATCACCTGAAATGAAAAAAAACCATATCAATTCATGTCAATTGTAAACAAACTGCCCCATGGTTTCATCGGCTAATTAATTTAGCCGCGTTTAAAAAAAATAACGTATGTGAAGTTACATTTTTTACTTAGATACATAATTATAACGAATCTGAGACCTTAAAACATTTTAAAGACATAGAATTCTTGGTGTTTTTAAACGCGGAACCCTATATGTTTTCTAAAATGGAAGGAACCTAAGTTATGCCTTATAACTTCAGGTATCTACCAGTATCTACCAGTGAATCTTAATGACAGTAATGCATATACCTAACATGGCCATCTGATTTGCTAGTAAGTTCAAACATCTGTAATTAAGTACCTATTAATGTATTCTCGTTTCTTATTCATCTCATTAGATTTTAATATCAATGCATCGCAATTTGACATTTGTACACCAACATTAGGCAACAGTAAGCGTTGCTCCTACTACTGTAACCATCTATATATTGTACTTACTGACAAATAAATGATTATGGTTATTATGATTATGAAATTCATCAAAGTGTGTCTATTTTGGTTGTTACAAATTGAGCCTACCTATACTTAATTTGTAACATCAAAATTACATGTTATTATTTGTTATAAAAAACTGTAGTATATATATTGTTTCACCTATTCAGGGACATTGAGCTACTGCAACACAATTATAAAAGTAAACATCGAAAAAGTTCTAGAAATCAAAACTCATTTAACCATGTAAAAAAGTGCCATGAAACTATATGGCTAATTGTGTAGAACTATATATATTGACCTGAGACCATGTTACACCACAATTAATGCAAATAAATATATTCTATTCTATATTCTATTCTATAAACTAAAGTAATTCTATGACAAAGTAGATGTACCTCATTGGAACTACTACAGAGTATAAAACCAAGTTGTTTACGCTGTCTGTCCTTATGTACGAGACGTAATAGATTGAGTAATTCAAAATGAAGGTTTTTATGTATAAACACTGATAATTTTAGATTTTTGACTTTTAGGCAGAACGAAGTTTGCCGGGTCAACTAGTTCTCAATATTAGAGGATTTTTATTTCTGCAGCTCTCAGGTCTATATCTATATCCATTAGGGATAGACCTGAGAGCCAGGGTCTCCCACATAACCCGGAGTCTCTCCCTTCCTTCAGTGTACCTTTGGAAGGTTTCCTCCCCGTCACAAAGGGCTGTATCATTCGTTATCAAGTTTATATTATTAGTTAATTAAAATTTCTGTTTTTTGACTCCTTTCAAAATTAACAGAGTAAGAGAGGTTTTAAGTTATAGAGTTAAGTTTAAGTTACAGATTTTTTTATTACTACAACAAAAGTATTGGTAACACACCTTCAAAGGAAATGCAAAATTTCAAAGCTTCTTTCAAAGCAAGATTTCAGACGTCCAATTAATTATCACTGCTTTCCGGTAAAGAAAAAAAATCGTGAGGAAACCTACCCACCTGAGAGTTCTTTAAAAAAACCAATTCGCACTTCGCCAGCACGGTGGACTATGGAATAAAACTTATTCTGAGAGAAGACCCGTACCCAGCAGTTGCGTTTCGGAATTTAGTTGTGTTTCTGAATTCAGTTGAGTTTCAATCCTGAAGCAGTTACAACTCCAAAAATTGAAGTCTCGTTATATGGCATCCACAGCTATTGCTATCAAAAACGCATGAATTTGCTTCAAGCTAATAGGTCAGGCGATTTAATTGTACTGGTTCTACCACCCGTATACTCGTTACTAAAACGTAAAAAATGCCTTACCACCTCACCACCACACTGCCGAGCTACTACTAAAAATACACAGGACTTTTCAAATAAAAAGTTATAAATATAATTTAGCAGAGCAGTACAAACTCTATGGAACTCTACATTGGCCTTTAAATATTGTGAAATAGTTAAATAAACTGACCTTAATATATAAAACAAGCTAGGGGGTTCTACCCGTATACTCTATGGGTTCTTTTTTCAAACACTTCGGGAATTTCCCAAATCGTTATAGGAATGAATAAAGTTCTCTAACCTTTTTATCCTTTGAATTTTATTACAAGGACACTAAGAATTAAAGATAAGACAGTAAAATAATCTAATTGGAAGTACGCACAGTAGGAATATAGAAAAATAATATTTTTGTTTACGACTTTCTTCTATCAACAAATCTGATGGAAGACAGAATCATACAAGTGGCTATCACTGGCCAAGTGGGAAAGCAGGGTTACCAACTCTCGAAAATGTATCACCCTAAAGCCTCTATAAAAACCCCCAGAAATTCCGACAATGAAATATGAATTGGAATTCTTCCTGGCAACCTCCCGTATTTCTCATCAGGTCGTAGGATTTTCCCTGACGACGAAAAAAAAACAAAGGACTACGAGTGTAGTGGATGACATTTTTTTCTTTTTTCGTCTTGAGGCATGATCATGTAGCCTGGCGGGAGATTTCCCTTTAAAAACATCTTTAAATTTAAGTTAGAAAACCCCCTAACAGTACCCATATTACACCCCTAAAAAAACCCCATCCTACTATTAAATCCTCTAAGCTTAGGGAGAAAACCCCTAACTTGGCAACCCTGTGGGAAAGTAAAAACTTTTTTCAATATTTTGATAGTAGCTTTGACTTCTTGACTTTTAACCACAATAGATTGAACAGGGAAGCAGCTGTCTTTCGCTTGAAAAGAGAGAGAAGATTGCAACTTCTCTATATCTCTCTTCCTACGCAAATGCGAGAGAGATGGGGCGCCGCAATTCTTATTTCACAATTAACCATTGGATATTTCCGCTTACCAGCATCGGCTTCCCCTAATCCTTCATTAATACCCACAGAGTACATCATATATATACGGGAATTAATACCTCTGTCACTGGAACACAGCTACGTTTAATGCTGCGTCCGCACGCTTGCGGCTTGCCGCAAATTTCAAACCTCCTTATGCTTTTGGCTTGATTTTTGGAGCCAAACATCGCCATCCACACGCTTCGCTTGCGAGTGAATTAATATGTTTTGAAGAGGCAAGCGCGACGGACGTGACGGACATAGAGATTGTATGGCATAATATATTTAGCTTATGTTATTTTTATTATTAAAAAATAGTAAAAGTAAAGTAAAGTAAAGTTAAATAATAGTGCACAAACTAGATGTCCGTCCAAAAAAATTGGCATGTGTTTCATCTGATAGTTATGTCTAATTTACCTTCGGGCTGATCCGGAGTTTCGTTAACAGATGTTCATTTAAGTGTGTGCAAACGTGTGGACGTATTGCAAGCGCTTGCAACAAACTCCCTTTGGATAAAAACAAAAAAAAATACAGTCGATCGGATCGGATCGGCTCCAAGCGGTTGCGAACTTAAAGCAAGCCAAGCAAACGAATTTGTGATGGTTTGTTGAGGTTTGGCAAGCGTGCGAACGCGGTTTATTACTACTGTGATTATGTAGAAAAAAATTTGGCGATGGTAAGTATTTCCGAAGCCGAATCCCAAAATGTATAACTACCTTGAATTATGATGTAATTTCTGGACCTAAATTCTATCTAACATTGACTTTTGGTAAGTCTAAAAAGTACATAAAATAGAATCTACAAAAAATCGTAATGCATCGATTTTGTTCAAATTTTCAGACATAGCCAATTTGAATGAATTTTGATTTCATTACTTTTTTATTTTGTATATTAATTTATTCAAAATTCTAAACCAGGTATGACCTTATGCCTCAGCCATACTATTTTCTAAAATCTTTATTTTAAGATAGAGCAATCATAATAAAAAAAACTAAATCTAAAAGTACATTAATACTGTTCATAACAATTTCGATTAAGTTATATTGAAAGTCGTTGAAAAATTACGATTATTCTTACACGATGGGGAAATATTATTTACACAATCATTAAATAAGTTAAATACTTATTTCTGACATGTAAAAATAACTACACCAATCAATTAATACTACGTTTATCCTTTTTTAGATAATTGCGAACAAAATGCAAAAACGAAACGCATGTGTCATCGAACTGCAGGCTGTGCACAGATTAACGTTGGGCTTCGGGTTCGCTTGTAGTCGTATTTATTCGAAAAATGCAAAAATATTTGTAATTTAAATCACATTTTAGCGGCGTACAAGTATTTTTCGCGTGTTTACAGTAAATCCCTTTAAATATTTTCATAAACGTTAAAATTGTAATGTTGTGGTAAATATGATTGTTATTTTGTACGAAGATATCGAAAAATTGTTTGTATATAAGTAATATATGTAGGGAGTCGGTGTGTTGGTGTTTCACACATCGGGAGAACGAAGTTTGCGGTAAGTTTAAGTATAGAAACAATAAAAATTACATACTCTTACGTACACATAGTTACAGTAGTATATGCATCTGATGGTGACCATGCTAAGCTTGGACTATTTATTTAACCGATTGAAGTAGCAAACTACTATGGAGTCCACTGATTAAGTGATCAGTGCCGACCAAGGACAGTAGCGGCGCGGTTGGACCACCGCCCAGGGCCCTGTAGACGCAGGCGTTCCTTATGAACCCAGGACCTGATTAACCTTTAGGCTAATTAGGGTGCAGCCTAGTGTGCGAGGATTGAGCGCGCTGATACCGTGTTTTCGCATGCACTATTAATCTAGCATCCGATTAATTTGACGACATGTATCTGAATGATGAGTTTAGATTCTTGTTCTGGGTCTGGGTGTTTGTGTATTCGTCTTTGTGTGTATCAATGGAACCCACGACACAGGAGAAAATCCTACTGTGGGGCTATGAATGTACAAAGCGTTTTTAAGTTTTTTAAGCATCATAGCATCTCCCCTACATATTTTAACTAGACCGAGACAAAACACACCGGAGGATGAAGATTTGGCAACCTTTTTGTTGCTCGACAAGCTGTAGTTAATACTTTTAGACCTTATAATTAGCCTAGCGCAGCAGCATTCTTGAAGCAGCATTCTTGAGCGGCAGAATTCTTGATCAGTTACTGTACGTTTATATTGTAATACAGAAGTGTAGCAGAAATCTCGCCCAGGGTGCTGGTATTATTAAAAAGGGGCACTACCCATGAAGTTCTGTAAGCAACTTCACATAACAGGAGTTCCATTTAAAGGCAATCACATGCATTGCAACTCCCGAGGACTAAGATGGTCCCCTCTTTTATCAAAAGCTTCCTCCCTTTCACTAAAATGCAAAAGTTGATATAAGCTGGAAAGAAGTGTGACGGTGGTACCTCCCAGTTGAATTACAATGGTTCTATCACCTTGAATCTATAATCAATTCCAGAAGAGAAGACTCCTACCAGACAGTCACAGGTGTGTTGCTATACCAAATGAGCATGCAGGCCATCTGATGGTACGTGGTCACTGCCACCCATGGACACCTGTAAGCAACTTCAAATAGAACATGGGTTCTATCTGATGGCAATCACAGATACGTTGCTACTCCCGAGGACTGAGAGGGTCGCCTCATATAAAAGTGTGGCGGCAACCACACCTTTCCATCGAAATGCAAGAAATAGGTTTTGGCGGTAGTACTTCCCTGGTCAAACTACACTGGTTCTGCCTGGAAATTCTTAGGTCAGAGTATTTGTTATTGGTTGCTCGGCAGAAAAGCTTAGCTGCACCAGCTATTACAGTCCACTTCCTGATGTTCCTCCACTATATTAAGCATGTATTATATGTAAAAACTCTTGAATCACACTCTGTCTATTAAAAGAACAGCATTAAAATGCGTGGCATAGTTTTAAAGATCTAAGTAAACATATGGACAGACAGCGAGAAACCATTTTTATTTTATTTATTATTTATTTATTTGGTTTACCAACAATTGTTACATCATTACATACTTGGCACAACATACACAATATTAAAAACTAAATGCACAATCACTTATAGGTAAACACTGCATGCAATGCATATACATATCAATCAAGTAACAAAACAATTTTTCAGTGATCCGTTGGAAAATACAAAACAACAGAGTTAATAATAATATTTGTTATACAATCTTAGGCTTGTGGAAAGTTATATATTATTTTAAGGATTTGAATACGAAATTGATGAAGTTTGAGTGAGAACAAATCAATATGCGAGTTTGTGGATAGTAGTTTATACTATGTAGTGATGTTTTTGGAGATAACTAAAAGACTACATATACGAGATGGGCAGCTGGCATGTTTAAAATAAACCGGCTAAGTGTGAGTCAGACTATAGGAATGAAAGGTTCCATCCATGAAAAGTGTACCAGATGGGGCAATGTGCTCATAGGATATTGGATGCATTCCTTTGGTTATCTCAGAGTCCTCTTCGCAGCGCCGAGACCGGCCACCAAGGGGGTTATATTGCAGTACAAATGCTACATACCCAGCACCCAAGGCGTCACATACCTTTTGAAGGAGTTCCCCTTAAAAACAATAAAATAAGGTCTCTTATTTGGCGACCAGCGTGGCTGAGTGGTTACCATATTACACTGCAGTCTGAGGCTCAATGGGTCCCGGGTTCGATTTCCAGCCAGACAGGTATCTGAATGATGAGTTTAGATTCATGTTATGGGTCTGGGTGTTTGTGTATTCTACTTGTGTGTCCATGGTACCCACGACACAGGAGAAAATCCTACTGTGGGGCTATGAGTGTAGAAAGCGTGTTTTTTTTTTACAAATGCCACACAACCAGCTCCCACCGCGTCATGTACGTTTCGAAGGAGTAACCCCTAAAAACAAAAGAAAATTAAGGCTGCTTATTGTACCTATTGATTTCAGACCATGGAAGCCTGTTGCTCGAGGTTCACGGCGGCGGAGGGCGGCGCTCGGCTGGCAGCGGTGGCGGCCGAAAGGAACACGCTCGCGGTGGAGTACTCCGCGTTCATCGCTACCAGGCTGCTGCATGAGGACGCTTATAAGATCCGAGGGTAAGTTTTCACATTAAATGGAGTAATATATGATTCACACCAAGGACGCTTACATCACAAGGATATTATTTAATAACACTTGGTGGCTAATATGAGAGTGAGAGAGTGAGTGTGACCGAGAGATTTAGTGTGAGACATTGAGTGTTAAAGGGAGATTGAGTGCGAGTTCTCCTTCAAAGCCGGCGATGCATTGGCGGCTCCTCTGGTGTTGCAAATGTCCATAGGCGGCGGTGACTACTTTCCATCAGGTAGCCCGTCTGCCTTATCGTTAATTTGCTTACAAATGTCAATGGGCGGCAGTGACCACTTACCATCAGGTGCACGGCATGCTCGTTTGCTACTTCAATATTATAAAGAAAAAAACTGCTTCCAAAGACAACGCTTTCTTTTTTCCAGGTTACTCTCCAACAACTACCAGCGGTCAGTATACGTGACCAGGGCGTCGCGAGTGGCCTGCGTGGCTTACGAACTGCACATACTGACGGACCTGTCTGCGGTGAAGGCCTTGGAGGTCTCGGATGTGGAGGACTGGAGGAGGGAGCTTGAGGAGAAGCAGGTGAGAGAAGTCTTAAGAGGACGTAGACACTATGTGGTCTATTGTACACTTCATGGGTGACTCACCGTCACAGTTCTCAAGGTTAATATGTCGCATAATTTGCCAGGTGGTTGAACCAATCCCTGTAGTTCCGGGATCAGAATAGGGCTACGGTATCCCCTATCGTAAGAGGCGACTAAAAGGGGCTTCCGGGGTTGCGGGCGGCTAGAGTGGGAGCTCGAACCGTTCGGTCAGGCGATCCCGTGTAGGACGACGACATGTGTGGCCACATGCTGTCGTAAACACCAGGAGGAGTACTGTGTACAATGCTCACTGGGAAGAGCCCAAAGGGCATCGCGTTCTGAGGACTCTGGTTGTGTTCCATTGGAGATCCTGGAGTTCTCGCAGCGCTGAGGACCACCACCGGGTGGGTTAGTGAGTTAGGGAGTGTGGTGCGTGTCTATTTTGTGGTTTTGTGGAGTATGAAGGAAAGACCCTGTAGTTCCGGGATCAGAATAGGGCTACGGCATCCCCTGCCTGTCGTAAGAGGCGACTAAAAGGGGCTTCCGGGGTTGCAGGTGGCTAGAGTGGGAGCTCGAACCGTTCGGTCAGGCGATCCTGGGAAGGACGGCTGCGACGGCGATATATGTGGTCGCATACCGTCGTAAAGACAAAACCGAGCGGTGGGCCCAGCCACCCATCTGGGAGGAGCCCGATGGGGCAACGCGCTCAGAGGATTCCGGTTGCGGTCGGATCGAGTACCCGGAGTCTCTTTTATAGCGCCGAGGACGGCCACCGGGGGGTTTTAGTGCGGTAAAAATCCCACATAACCCCGCGTCGCTCCCACGGCGTCGGGTACCTTTTGAAGGTTTCGCCCTCGAGAACAAAAAAAAAATGAAGGAAAGACACATACTGATTTATTGAATATTTTAATCAACGCTAATTAATTGTTACACGTGCCTAATAGTCATATTTGATTGACGTACATAATGGTTAGTTGCTAAGGCAGGTAAAGTGCAATGACCGTTGTTGCCACCACATAGTGATTCAACATAAAGGTTTTCATGTATAATACATGTATACATGCATGTACATAATACATGTATACATATACTGAAGCAACATTTATAATTTTAGATTTTTGACTTTTAGGCGGAACAAAGTCAAATATGTTAATTATATGGATGCTTTTAACTGAGGTATATTTCTTTCCAGGTCATAGTATGCACATCACAGGTGCTCCAATGGATCCTACAGGAGGGAGTGCTGACGATACCGCAGATCAACGTTCTCATCATAGACAGCTGTCATCTTATATTCGAAGATGAGAATTTGCAATATGTGAGTAGCATATCTTTTTTCTTGTTTTTATCTGACTGAAGTAGCAAACGAGCATGCAGTCCACCTGATGGTAAGTGGTCACTGCGGCCTGCGACATCTGTAAGCAACTTCTAATAGAACATGGGTTCTATCTGAAGTCAATTACAGACGCGTTGCAACTCCCGAGGACTAAGATGGTCGCCTCATATAAGTGTGCTGGCAACCACACCCTTCCATCGAAACGCAAGGAATACTTCACGCTAGAAATAGGTGTGGCGGTGGTACTTCCCCGGTCGAACTATACTGGTTCTACCATCTGAAGAATGCTTTGAAGATCTCGGAATATAGTGGTCACTGTCTCATGAATATTGGTAAGCAACTTCATATAGTTTTACTTGAAGTCCATCACAGATGTGTTTCTCTCGAGCTCTGAGTTGGTAGCTTCATCTGAAAGTGACCAGGCAACTACACCAAGTAGATTTGAATATTGGGGTTCCAATATTAAGAGTTTCAACCAGTATTATCAATGCTCTCATGCAGTGCCGGACTAAGCCAGCGGGGGGCATGTAGCAAATTCTGACAGGAGGCCCATAGTTTCCCATAAGTAAGGGTATTCAATAAAACAAAACTGTTACAAGTAATCTTATCTGGATTCAATCTGGGAAAATTTAGAGAGGACACTTTCTATTTATACCTTCTATATATTCTTCCAGTTTAAGATTTTCAGGATAGCAAAGATAGTAAAATATAAATAGTAGGCCTTGGGCCGCGGGGTCTATGGCTAATCTGGCACTGCTCCCATGTGATAGTATTTCAAGCCATATTTATACTTTTCAGATAATGCAACGCTACAAACAGTGCAAAGAAACAGAGCAGCCAAGAATATTAGCTTTAACCTACCCTCTATTCACTTCCGGTAAGGATTCTGAATTAGACACCAATGACAATAATATAAATAATTCACAAGACAAAAAGACAGCTACTAGTGTTAGTGACATTAATGAGACGGACGGAGCGGATATTAATATAAATAAAGATAATCTTGATGTGCCAGTTTCTGAGATAAGTGATAAGAAATCTGATATTAAAATAATTGATGATACTGATGATCAATACAGGATAGTTGAAGTTTATGACGATGATGAACTTCAGAAAGATATACTTATAAAAGATAAAGAAACGGTTGACGAAAAAGAAAACTGTATAGACTCCAGCAGCAATGATAAAGTCTCAGAGTCTACCTCAAAACCGGAAATAGACAGAGAAAAAGATAGAGATGACAAGATAGAAGAAGTAGGACCTAGTGATGAGACGAAAGATAGAAAACCTGTTGATGAGAAAAAAAGGGACGATGAGAAAATAGAAGTAAAACCTAGTAATGAAATGAAAAATTCTGTTGATGAGAAAAAAGATACCACAGAACCTGATAAGATAAAAGGTGCAAATGAAAGTAAAAATGAAACGCAAGTTAGTAAATTAGAAAAAGTCGATGAAAAAGAAAAAAATATAGAAACTAAAGATGAAAAGATAGATAAAGATAAGAAACAAGTAAAGAGTGATTTTCCAGGAATTCAGGAGAATTTGGACGACTTTGATATGTATCAAAAGCTTGAGTGGAAGATTGAAGAGTTAGAGCGAGCTCTGTGTTGCCAGATGGATCTAGCTGAAGACATCGATGGGGGGAAAAGGTGGGTATTTTAATTTTTTTTTTGAGGGTAGAACATATATCGTTTGTCTTGGAAGGTACTTTTACCATACTTTTTCTATCACTTGGATACATAGCCCCACACTAGGATTTTCATATGGGGGAAATATTGAGGTGAATGGGCTCCCCAACCATAAGTTAATTTTTCAAAAATGAGATTGCAAGATAATATAAAGTTACAGACAAAACATATGAAAAAACAAACAAAGAGAAAATGATCGTATGATAATTAGCTATACATTGCAAGACAACTCTTTAAAAACATGCTTACCAGCGTGTGTGCGCGTCTGTGTTGCGTCTGTGTTGTGTGTGTGTTGTGTGTGTGTGTGTGTTGTGTGTGTGTTGTGTGTGCGTGTTTGTTTATGAGTCTATGTCTATGTAACTCCTGCTTTTTACATGAAACCTTCAAGAATGAATAGTAATGAAGCCGCTGACCTTCCTGACGTCATGCGCTCACTTTATAATATATATTTTTTTTATTTTCAGATTAGCAAACACAGTAGCAAAACCAAAGGAGATCTTAATAGAGTATAAGCCGAGGGGATCGTTGGATAACATGCCCGAGGCGTACGTTGAGCTCGAGAGGTACATGCGGGAGGCAGTGGCCAGTGCTAAGGCGTTTATGGACGAACACAGGTACGTTTTTTTTATCTGATTAAATTGGCAAACGAGCATATTCCACCTGATGGTAAGTGGTCTCTGCCGTATGGACATCTGTAAGTAACTTCAAATAGAACATGGGTTCTATCTGAAGTCAATCACAGATGCGTTGCTACTCCCGAGGACTACGATGGTCGCCTCATGTGAAAGTGTGCCGGCAACCACAACCTTCCATCGAAACGCAAGAAATGCTTCACGCTAGAAATAGGTGTGGCGGTGGTACTTCCCCGGTCGAACTACACTGGTTCTACCATCTGCTAAACGTAGACTAAGGTTTATACTCAGTGCAGATGTACTTAATAAATTGATCTAAAAATCTATCCATACTTCCCTACAATTATTATGGATGCGAGTGGAAGTTTGTATGTTACACTTTACGTTATAACTACTGAACTAATTATAATGAAATTTCAAAATTCTTAATTATTAAGACTAGGATGATTTTTATTAAATATATATATATATATATATATATATATATATATATATATATATATATATATATATATATATGTTTTAAGCTATTGCATAGCTTTTATCACGCGCTTTGAGCGCGGCGGCCGAATCAAGAAATTTCGTAACGAAAAAACCTAACACCCTACACTCAGCCTACCATGTAGCGCGGCCGAGCGTTCGCTTAACGTGTATGTATATGGCACGACAGTACGAAGCTCGCACGGATCGAGAGTTCGAGACGAGCTGCTCGGATATCGGACGAATAAGCAGCTGTTTGTGAAAAAGTATATAGTATCAAAGAAAAATCTTGAATTAATATCAAAGAAAATAATATTGCCTCGATAAATAAATAATTATAATTGCATAAGTTGGTAAAAAATGCTATGCAATAGCTTTATCGCAGTCTCCGAGTGTAGTACGTTTTTTTTAAATATTTTGTTAATTGTTGTGATGTAAGTGTTGTTGGGGCCGAAGGATTTGGCGACTTTTTTTCTCAAAATTTTTGGAATATGTTAGCAGTTCTTTTTATCTGACTGAAGTAGCAAACGAACATGCAGTCCACCTGATGGTAAGTGGCCACTGTCGCTCATGGACGTAGTATATTTATTTATTTATTTATTTAAACTTTATTATACCTTAAATATGGTACAAAAGGCGGACTTAATGCTAGAAGCATTCTCTACCAGTCAACCATTGGGCTAAGCAGAAAAAATATGGTGGTATATGATTATAATATATATAGTTGATATAATAGATACAATGATATTAAAAAAATATATAAATAATATACATCTATTAGGAAAAAAATACACAATATATTTATTACATATAAGAACGTTTTGTTTATTTGTTTGTTTATTTCTTTTAACTAATAGTAAGCAGTTAAGGAAGAGCGGAGCAGCCTAACACAAACATTTTGTTTACTAGGCGTTTCCAAACCACAAAATTGTAAAAAACAACAAATTGTTAAAGAAATAAATATTTTGATTTTGATTTTGATATAGGAACGTACAAAGAATTAGACGTACATATTTAAAGTACAAAATTTGTATCCACAGGTACGACCCCACAGAGATATACGGAGATGAGCTGTACGAGGAGTTTATGAACATACCGGACCCTACGATAGAACCCAAGCTCATGTTCAACCAGTTCTTGTATGTTTTGGACCAACTAGGTACGTTCGTTGAAAAATTTTGAAGTTATACGTCTTTAGGTTATGAAAGAATGATGAGGGTGGAATTATAAGATTCGTCACACAAAAATCACAGTATGAAGTTTTTTTTTTATTTGCCTGAAGTAGCAAACGAGCATGCAGTCCACCTGACGGTAAGTGGTCACTGCCGCCCAGGGACATCTGTGATCAACTACATACAGAACATGGGTTCCATCTGAAGTCAATCACAGATGCGTTGCTACTCCCGAGGACTATGATGGTCGCCTCATGTGAAAGTGTGCCGGCAACCACACTCTTCCATCTCGCGCAAGAAATGCTTCACGCTAGAAATAGGTGTGGCGGTGGTACTTCCCCGGTCGAACTACACTGGTTCTACCACCTTGAAAGTTGAAATGTTAAAATGCTATGCAATAGCTTTACCGAGGCAGTCTTAGAGTGCCACACGTTTTTCTTCTTATACTTATACTTCACTATGCGCGTTATATGAAGTGGCAGTGGGCCGGTCATATCGCTCGAAGGACCGATAACCGATGGGGAAGAAAGGTCCTCGAGTGGCGACCACGTTTAGGCAAAAGGAGTACAGGTCGCCCCCCCCACCAGGTGGACTGATGACCTGAAGAAGACGGGAAACCGTTGGATTCAGAGCGCACAGGACCGGTTGGAGTGGCGCCATTTAGGGGAGGCCTATGTCTAGCAGTGGACATCAAAGGGCTGATGGATGATGCGCGTTATAAAATGATTAGAATAAGGCGTTTTTTTTATATTTTTGTCTTGTTACGCCAAAGAACACACTTTCTTGTTTTATTATTTACCAATGTTATGAAGCTCCGTAATCATAACCAAAACTATCGCATGTCTGAAATAAAAATCTACTAGTCACCCGTCGCAACGGTCGAAATTCGACCGTAATTAAAATTTAAAAACTAAACTTCATATTGTGAAAGTATCACGAATATTATTTTATAAGTGGAAACTTTGCTGATTTTTGTTACTTCTATGTTTAATAAGTTGTATGTACTGAATATTGTATGTTTCCCAAATAAAAATAAAATAAAATAAAATAAAATAAATAAAATATTTCTCAAATTCAATAAATTGTAATAATATTCAATTTATTTTGATCGCACCAGTTAAAAAAAAGAGGTTTAATTATCTAAGCTGCATTTAGCAAGCAATCGCGGGTATTTCGACAAAAACATCTCAAATTTTTGACGTATCTTAAAAACGAATTACAAATTTTTGCGTCACGTATTAATATAACAATACTCTTTAAGTTTTAAACTTTATAAATCTTTTATATTTCATATATATGCTTACAGGACCATACGCCGCGGATAAGGCAGCCATCTGCCTACTAGTTAAGTTAGAAAAACTAAAAATAAAAGTACCGTACGAGCGACATTTCCTACTTCTATGCCTCTGTACCTCTGTGTTTGTCAAAATCAGATGCCAAGCAGACTTGATACTATCTAAATACGATGATTGGGAGAAAATAAGTCTGTTTTCGACCCCCAAAGTTCTGAGATTTGCTGAAATTCTTGAACAGTTTCAAACGTCGGAGCAGATCGCTAAAGCAAGAGATAAATCGAATACAAATGTAATAAAAAATAAAGAATTGAATACAGTTGCTAATATTGATGATAAAGAGAAAGGGAATGATGTTAGTGATAATAAATATGATAATTCTGCTTCAGAAGAGCGTTGTAAAATCCGCAATGATAAATGCAATATTAAATCAGATAGAATTGACTATGATCCGAAAATAAATAATTCAGAAGTCATGTTTGAAAGCTCTAAAAAGATTGACAGTAAAGACACAGATGTAATTTTGGAAAATTCTAGTGATTTGGATTTGAAAAATCAAATAGAAAGTAAAGGAGATAGATTGAATGAAAGTTCTCAAGAAAGGAATCAAAATAATGAAAATGAAAACGAGGGAAATATGGATGATTTAGAAAATTGTACTGATTTTGATTTGAAAACTGAAACAAGTGAAGAGATTAGTCAAAATTGTAATAAAAATACTGTCGATAGTTCCCAAAAAGGAAACAAAAATAATTTAAGCGAAACTCAAAAGGACGCCAATGAAAATATTTCCGATTTTAACAATGTTGGTACTAAATTAGTAAGATCTAAAACTATGGAACTGTTGGACGAGTTAGAAAAATGTGATTTTGCGACACTAAGCAACAAAATTGAAGATAGAGTTAATACTTACGAAGCTAATTTGAAGGATTTTGAGATTGATTCTATTAAAATAAGTGATGAAGTTGGTGTGATTGATAATAGTAATAAAGTTGATAAAAGCGGTGAGAATAGTGAAAATGATCAAGTTTCAAAAGACTTACAAGATAATCAAATAACCAAAGATAGCAAAAATTTTGATGCCGAAATGAAAACAACAGAATTAGACAAAACAAATGACACTAACGAGACAACTAAAGATATCAATGATGAAAATTTAGACATCAAAAACAAAACACTATCTGAATTAGACAAAATAAACGATTCTAACAAAAAAACAGATAAAACAACAAATTGCGGTAATAAATCATCAGAATCAGATATAAAACATAACTTTATAACCGAAAGCAAATCGGTAGACATCAAGCCAGATTCAAAAGCGAAACTCGACGAGCGTCTCTTAGAGCTTCGATCGAAGTTCCGTAGGCCGCGCGTCCGCGGGCGCCGCCCCGCGCGGAGCCACGCGCGGCTGCAGCAGATGCAGCAGAACCCCGACGCGCTGTGCGGGATCGTGTTCGTGCGGGAGGCGCTGCTCGCCAAGATCATGTTCATGGTGGTGGTGGTGAGTTGTGGTAGTTTTAAGTAGTTTTTTTGTAAGGATCAGTCCACCAATTCGCACTTGGCCAGCGCGGTGGACTATGGCCTAAACTCTCTCATTCTGAGAGAAGACCCGTGCCCAGCAGTGGGACAATAATGGGTTGACGACGACTATGTTGGTAAGTGACTTGTATGGACATTTTGAAGGGTAGAATGTGTGTGGTTCGGCCAGGGAAGTTCAACGCACACCCGGACGCGCTGTGCGGGATCGTGTTCGTGCGGGAGGCGCTGCTCGCCAAGATTATGTTCATGGTGGTGGTGGTGAGTTGCTTTTAAGTTTATAAGGATCAGGAGTTAATTAGCACGCAGTTATGATGGTAAGTGACTTGTATGGACTTTTTGAAGGGTAGAATGTATTTGGTTCGACCGGGGAAGTCCCTAATCTTTAATAATTTAATATTTATAAAACAACCGTAGCCACAGACATAAAACCAAACACAATGCCAAACAAAAAACATCAGCGTTGGATAAAAAATACTCTAGAGTAGACGAGCATCTAGAAGTAAAATCATTAGCCACAATAGATGTCAAAAACAAAACTAGACGAACGCTTACTAGTTTCTATAGTGAAAGCAAATCGGTAGACACCAAGGCAGATTCAAAAACAAAACTCGACGAGCGTGTACTGTGTAACTGTGCGGGATTGTGTTCGTGAGGGAGGCGCTGCTCGCCAAGATCATGTTCATGGTGGTGGTGGTGAGTGGTGGTAGTTTTAAGTAGTTTTTAAATTAGTACACAGTTATGATGGTAAGTGACTTGTATGGTCATTTTGAAGGGTAGAATGTATGTGGTTCGGTCAGGGAAATATCAATGATACACGTTTTTTATTGCACGAAACAGCAGACGAGGCTCTAATCCATCTGATGTATCTGTAGGTAGCTGTAACAAAACATCAGAATTAGACATGACAAATGTCCCTAATCTCTCTAAAACAACCGAAGCGAAACTAAATACTAAAGATACAAATACTCATAAAGTAGACGATCGTCTTCTATAACTAAGGATATTAGCTACAACAGATGTCTCTCTTTCTAAAACAACCGGTTCTTTAAACAAATGCAAATCGGTAGACACCAAGCAAGACCCAAAAACATCAGAATTAGATAAAAAAGACTCTAACGTAGACGAGCATCTTCTAGAACTAAAATCATTAGCCACAATAGATGTCTCTCTTTCTAAAACAACCGAAGCTAAACCAGACACCAAGTCAGACCCAAAAATAAAACTAGACGAACGCTTACTAGTTGAACGGTGACGACCCGCGTGGCGGAGCGGTTACTACACCGGTCTGACGCGTAATGGGTCCTGGGTTCGATTCCCGGCCAGACAGGTATCTAAATGATGAGTTTAGATTCATGTTCTGGGTCTGGGTGTTTATGTATTCGTCTTGTGTGTGCATGGTACCCACAACACAGGATAAAATCCTAGTGTGGGGCTATGAGTGTAGAAAGCGTGTGTATTTTTGAAGTGAAACTTCTTTAGGCGCATGAGGGTAAAATTTTTACAGATGAAACGTCACGCCGGTATGCAACGGAAGTGTCGGAAAAGAGAGAGAGAGTGATCGAGACCGATTGAGAGAGAGTAAGACAGGGCGAACGTAGCATGAGCAACTAGCCGTGGAGTGAGAGTAGGGAGCAAGCGAGTGAGAAAGATTGAGAGAAAAAGTGAGACAGAGCGAACGTCGTATCACGCCTTTTTCCCTTCCTCTTAATCTTGGAAATTTAAAGTTTTAGATTTGTATAAATATAAACAAGATTTATAAATTAGTTCGCCAAAGAAGTTTCACTTCTGACATGTGTACTTTGTACGCACGCATGTTTTTTTTGAGTGGTGTTTATTAGGATCAGGAGTTATGATGGTAAGTCACTGTTTTATGGACATTTTGAAGGGTAGAATATATGTGGTTCGGCCAGGGAAGTACCATCGCAATATCTTTAAGCTATTGCATAGCTTTTATCGCGGGCTTTGAGCGCGGCTACCTAATCAAGAAATTCTGTAACGAAAAAACCTAACACCCCCCACTCCGCCTACCATGTAGCGCGGCCGAGCGTTCGCTTAACGAGCTGCTCGGAAATCGGACGAATATGTGAGCAGCTGTTTGTGAGAAAGTATATAGTATCGAAGAAAAAACTTGAATTCATATCAAAGAAATAAAAAATCTGCATAAATAAATAAATAATAATTATTGCATAAGTTGATAAAAAATATTATGCAATAGCTTTAGACACAGGATAAAATCTTACTGTGGGGCTGTAAGTGCAGAAAGTTTATATTTTAAACTATAACTATATTTCAGGACATGTCCCGCTCTCGGCCGTCCTTATCGCACCTGTGCGCTCAGTACTGCGCGGTGGAGAGCGAGGGAGACGACTCTCGGCCGCAGGGGAAGAAACACGAGGACGTGCTTAAGAAGTGAGTTGGTTCTCTTATCATACTTCATACTAATATTATAAAGGTGAAAGTATGCGTGTGTATGTTTGTTACTTCATCACGTGTAAACGGCTGGAGCGATTTTCATAAAATTAGTTTTTACTCGACTGCGTCAGAAGAAGGGTGATGTTTTTCGAGAGTATGTCTTTATTTCCATACATACATTTGTCTGGTATTTAAGTTTGTATGTCAATTTGACCAAATGGTTTCACGGATTGTAATATATGACATATCTATTTTTTTATCTGACTGAATTAGCAAACGAGCATGCAGTCCATCTGATGGTAAGTGGTCACTGCCGCCCTGCGACATCTGTAATCAATCTCACACAGAACATGGGTTCCGTCTGAAGTCAATCACAGATGCGTTGCTACTCCCGAGGACTACGATAGTCGCCTCATGTAAGAGTGTGCCGGCAACCATACCCTTCTTTCGAAACGCAAGAAATGCTTCACGCTAGAAATAGGTGTGCCGGTGGTACTTCCCCGGGCAAACTACACTGGTTCTACCTTAAGACATCATCATTTGTCGTATATTATTTATGTGTTATTCATTGCAGATTCCGCATGCACGAATGCAACCTGCTTCTAGCGACGTCTGCGTTAGAGGAAGGCATAGATCTGCCGCGTTGCAATCTGGTCGTCAGATGGGACTTGCCACCTTCGTAAGTATGACGTTTACAAAGTTTAGGTAGCAAACGAGCATGCAGTCCACCTGATGGTAAGTAGTCACTGCCCTATGGACATCTGTAAGCAATTTCATACAGAACAAGGGTTCTCATATATTCGGTGTTATAATATGTATATACTAGTCGCCCGTAGCATCGGTCGAAATTCGACCGTAATTTAAATTAAAAAACTAAACTTCATTGTCCAAAGTAGTACATTTCTCAAATTCCAGTATTTTTAAATTTTCAAGTAATTTTGAACGCGCCCGTTTAATATAAAAAGAGGTTTAATTATCTAAGCCGCATTTAAAAGCAATAGCGGTATTTTGACAAAGACATCTGTTGTCGTCCGCACTTCACATTGTTATAATATTGTAGAAAATAATAAGTCTCTCATTTGACTTATAATTGGAGAGGGTATGTGAGGTGGGGATGACAACATGGCAGCGCCGGACTTCGGTGAGAGCGGCATTCTGATTCGAACCCTCAACGAGGACACACGATTATAGTGGCAATATATATTATAAACTTTGCTAGTGCTGATTAATATTAAGTATAAATTAGAAGTACTGTTACTGTTACTTTGTATATGTAGTGTACTTATACCAATTAAACTAAGATAGAACTACCGTCCACGGAGTTTTCTTTATATCAGAAGTGTTGGCAACGGAACCACGCAATGCCGAAAAACCGTAAGCGCAGGTCATATTCTTCTTCGTCAAGTTCTAGCAGCTCGACATCATCCAGTTCAAGCACGGACAATGGTCGAAAAAGGAAATCAAAGCGTGCTCGACGCAGGATAAAAACTGTAAGTCAGAACATTATTTTATCGTCTGTAATACCCGAATTTGATCCGCTAGTAGACGATATACAAATGTGGGTAAATGTTGTTGATGCAAACGCAAAAACTTTTGGATGGAAAAATCATGTTATAAAATTTCAAGCATTACAAAAATTACGTAACACCGCAAAAACCTGGTACGATTCATTGCAAAAGAATAATACTAGATGGACTGCGTGGAAATGGAAAGATTGGCGTAGAGAACTGTTAGACACGTTTGAAACAAAGCGCAATATGTTTTCAATGCTTACTGAAATGATGCAGATGAAACCTAATCAAGGACAATCACTATATGAATTTTATTTTCAACAAAAAAGTAGAATAGATAGATTACGTCTAGCATTTTCGGAACAGGATATCATTTCAATTATTGTAGGATCGATTGGTGATAAAAATATTAGTACAGCTGCAGATGCTGGCAGTTTTCGATACTGCGAGGAATTGGCTTCATTTTTACATAATAAAACTTACAATTCAACTGACGCGATAGTACATTCGAAAAATAATACAAATTTTGTAAACAAACAGCATCCTTCTCGGTTTTCTAACAGCAATAACATTGATAGTAAAAAGAGTGATTTAAATAATACAGATTCGGGTTTAATGGAAGCTTCTACTTCGAAAATTAGATGTTTTTCCTGTGGAGAAGTAGGTCATAAAAGAAACCAATGTAAACAAAAAGACATTTTGAAATGCAATTATTGTGGTAAATCTGGTCATTTGGAGATAGTTTGTCGATCGAAAAGTAAAACAAAAGTCGAGAAGGAAGCTGAAGTTAAGGTTATAAATACAACGAATGTTAAAGAGAAGTATTTTAAGGACATTACTTTAAATAATCAGAAATGTCAGGCTTTTATAGATATGGGTAGTGATTGTTCGTTAATTACGTCAGAAATTGTATGTAAATTAGATTTAACTTCATTTTCGTTAAAAACTCCTGTTACGTTAACTGGTTTTACGAAGGAGTCTTGTACGATAGTAACCAATGCAGTAACAGCTCTTCTTAAAGTAGATAGTGTAGAAATGAATACTACATTGTATATAACTGATTCTTTAATAGGCTGCAAAATTTTGATAGGTCGTAATTTTACAGAATGCAGAAATATAATGTATACAAGAATAGGGGATACCTTGCTTTTTAAATCTGTTTTAGAAGAACAGGTTTTATCAATAGAATCAGGTATGTTTCATTGTAATTCTAAAGAGTATATTTCGGTACTACATAATATTTTTTCCAAATACCCGCAGACTATATCCGACGATTTAAATACTTTAGGCAAAACTTCTTGCATTGAATTAGATATTGAATTGACTACAAATAAGCCTGTTTCACGTAGACCGTATCGAATGGCTGAGTCTGAAAAGAAGGCAACGAGAGAAATTGTAGAAGAGTTGTTAAGAAATGGTATTATTCGCGAAAGTAATTCACCATATGCCAGTCCTGTTATTTTAGTAGGTAAGCCTAATGGACAAAAGCGATTGTGTATTGATTATCGCGATCTAAATAAAATTACGATTAAAGAAAAATATCCTATGCCTTTAGTTGAAGATTTAATTGATAGATTAAATAATTGTAAATATTATACGTCTTTGGATTTAAAAAGTGGGTATTATCAGATTCCGGTAAACGAAAGGTCTATACCTAAAACGGCATTTATTACCGCAGATGGTCATTTTGAATTTGTCAGGATGCCGTTTGGTCTCTGTAATGGACCATCTGTGTTTCAAAAATTAATGAACAACGTGTTGGGTAAACTTAGATTTGATCGCGTAATATGTTATATGGATGACTTGCTTATTGCAACAGAATCTATAGAAGAAAATATAGAAAGTTTAGAAGCAGTTTTAAAGATATTGCAAGATAATGGATTAACTATTAATTTAGAAAAATGTAGTTTTTTTGAGTCGTCTGTATCATTTTTAGGGTATGAAATTTCTTTAGAAGGTATTCGACCGGGACAAAAGAAGTTAGAAGCAATAAAAGGTTACCCAACACCCAAAAACGTTCATCACGTGAGACAATTTTTAGGTCTAATTAATTATTTCAGAAAATTTATAAAAAATTGTGCTGTTTTAAGTAAACCACTTACAAAGTTATTAAAAAAAGATTCCACATGGGAATGGGGGTCAAAGCAAATAGAAGCCTTTGAAATATTAAAGAAAGAACTGATGCTTTCGTCACTCTCAATTTTTGATCCTAATCTGCCAGTCATTTTATATACCGATGCTAGCCGTGATGGAATTGGGTGTATATTAGTACAGGTTACAGAAAGTGGGGAAAAACCGGTGCATTTTTATAGCAGACAAACTAGTGAAGAAGAAAAAAAATATCACTCTTTTGAATTAGAATTTCTAGCAATTACTGAAGGCTTAGATAAATTTAGGCACTATCTGTTGGGAATTGTATTCAAAATTATTACCGATTGTAATGCTGTTAAATATTCTATACAAAAACAAGCAGTCAATCCCCGTACAGCCCGATGGGTTTTTCTTACCCAAGAATTTACTTTTGACATTGCACATAGATCTGGGTCACAAATGCAGCATGTCGATGCTCTCAGTAGGAATCCCGTGCAAAAGACTCCATGTGAATCTAATGAAACTGTAATGACTATAACTGAATCAGATTGGTTATTATCTGTACAACTCCAAGATGGTAGCATAGCTGGTATTAAAACTGTATTAGAGTCAGGTGAAGCCGAAGCGAACAAAAACATATTTAATGAATATGAATTATTAGGTAATAAGGTTTATCGTAGGACAGAATTTGGAAGACGTTGGTTGGTACCGAAACAATGTATCTGGCAAATTATAAAAATTAATCACGATGATGTTGGTCATTTCGCGCTAGACAAAACATTAGAGAGAATAAGAGATAAATACTGGTTTCCACATATGAGAAGAATTGTAAAAAAATATATTAATAATTGTATAAATTGCATATATTACAAAAATATTCATGGAAGAAAGCCAGGTAAATTGTTTCCGATACCAAAATATGCGAGACCCTTTCACACATTGCATTTAGATCATTTGGGGCCGTTTGTTAAAACCACTCAAAAGAATACTCACCTTCTTGTCGTAGTTGATTCATTTACAAAATTTGTTTTTATCTGTCCAGTTAGAAATACCAAGAGTAAAGTAGTAGTTAATGAGTTAGATAAAATTTTTAAAGTATTTGGTAACCCTAAAAGATTGATATGTGATGCAGGGACCGCTTTCACTTCAAATTTGTTTGAGACCTTTTGTAAAGAAAGAAATATAAGGCAGCATGTAATTGCCACTGCTATGCCGCGCTCCAATGGCCAAGTAGAACGATACAACCAGACTATCCTCGAAGCACTCCGTAGCCTAGGAGCAGACACTGAGTGCAACAAATGGGACTTACATATTGCAAATATCCAACAAGGTATTAATTCAACCATAAATAAGACTACGTCTGCAGTCCCAAGTGAAGTATTTTTTGGTTACCGTCTGCGCATGAATACAGACAAAATAGATGAAGATCTGGAAAACATTACTGACGTTACAGCATTAAGAAGTAAAGTTGATTTGAAAATAAAAGAAAATGCAGAAAAACAAAAACAAGCATTCGATCAGAAGAGGAAAGAGGCGCCAATCTACAACGTGGGAGACTTGGTCGTGGTAAAAGTCCCTAGTCAGTTTAACGATGGACAAAGCAAAAAACTAATGCCTCTTTTCAAAGGACCTTTTCAGATTACAGAAAAGTTAGGTCACGATCGATACAAAATCAAGGATATGCGAGGTGCAGAGCGATCTTCTAAAAACTATGAAGGGATCACTTGTGTGGAAAACATGAAACCTTGGATTAAAATTGCAGATATGGGTATTGATGAATAGGCAAAGTGGACGGCCGGATGTTGTCATCAGTATAAATACAGGTATCACTATGACCTTATTCTTATTTATTTTTGAAGTATGGTTGTTTAGTGCAAGTGCCTCGAACAGTGAAACATTCACGGATGTCTAAAAAGGGATTAACTTGATGATGCATACAGTAGAGTTGGCCTAAGGCATCGTCTACTGTAGCTGGGATATCAAGCTGAAATGCTGGCCGTCGATGGAATAGCATACCTCGTGACATTAAATGAATGTAGCACTTGTTAGAGTTTGCTTAAGCCTTGTGTTTACCAGCCGTCGATGGAATGGTGAATACAGGTTTGCAAAAACTAAAGAGTCGTACTTTCAAGTTTGTTGGCCGCCGATGGAATAATAGACTTGATTGTTATGGCTTAGGTACAATTAGTATATACTTAGACATAAATATACTTTCTAATACATGTTTCTTGTTCTCAGCAATTGCACCAGACTAAAACACATTCGAGGACAAATGTGTATGCAGGAGGGCCGGATGTTGTCGTCCGCACTTCACATTGTTATAATATTGTAGAAAATAATAAGTCTCTCATTTGACTTATAATTGGAGAGGGTATGTGAGGTGGGGATGACAACATGGCAGCGCCGGACTTCGGTGAGAGCGGCATTCTGATTCGAACCCTCAACGAGGACACACGATTATAGTGGCAATATATATTATAAACTTTGCTAGTGCTGATTAATATTAAGTATAAATTAGAAGTACTGTTACTGTTACTTTGTATATGTAGTGTACTTATACCAATTAAACTAAGATAGAACTACCGTCCACGGAGTTTTCTTTATACATCTGACATTTTTGACGTTATGTATTTTCATAGTAAGACATTGAATGTTCTATTTCGTTTACTATGTATGTGTTTGTGACAAATGCACGGTAGTGTGTGTAATGTGTTTTTAGTTGATTTTATGTATGATATATGCATTATTTGAAAAAAATATTAACATTCTGCACTCCTTCTCTACGTCCACTATAACCGTGCAAAATTTCATACTAATCCGTCCGCGGCATATTACTTAAAAATCCGTCACAAGTTTTTGCTTCACGTATTAATATAATAATGTCGCATCGTCGACAAGTGGCGCCATCTCTTGCCGATGAATGCAAACGTCAGGTTGACATTGTCTTCTGAGCGAAGTCGATGTCACGTGGTTACATTTGACAAGTGTCACTGTCAATAGAGAGAAAAAGATGGACGATAGCCATGATGGCGTTTGGATTCGAATTCGGGAACGCGAGACTGTTTGGTGGTGGCCACGTGAAATCGCTGCGTTTGCTTACGAGCCTCACCTACTGCCTTCGTTATATATTTTTTTTATCTCCAGTATCCCACCACAAAAGGTTTCTACTACCTTCATATTTTGATTCTATATTTTTATTGATTACTTTGTATTTAACCTCTAGAATCGAATTACAATGGAGTTTTTACCACCGAAAATATAATTTCGGTTTTGTATGTTTTTAAGCATTATTTAACCTCCAAATTGTTAGAGATATACTATCCTACGACTAGCTCTTACCCGTGGCTTCGCTCGCACGGCCTGGTGGAATTAACATTAGCATTTGATAACGTGATTTTTGCATATGAATTTTACTAACGCCATCTATTAATAACGTCTGGAACTACTAAATATATATCGACTAACAAAGCATCGATATTCTCATGGGAATGAGAGAGCGCGGTAAAAAGTAGCCTACGTCACTCTCCGCCTTCCTATCTCCCAGCATATAAACCATAACATATAATAGCTATGTGGCGACGTGAAAGAGGAACAAACAAACACATTTTCACATTTATAATATTAGTATGGATGTTCACAGTACACTTACCCTCTATGTTATCGTTATTCACAGCTACCGGTCTCACGGCCTCTGTAGGTCGCGCGCGAGGGCCCCTCGCTCCGCGGTCGCGTTGATGGCGGAGGCCGAGGCCTCCAGCCAGGCCTTGCTCGACAACCTGTCTGTTTATAAGGAGTTGGATCAGGTGAGTGGTATAGATGGTTCTATACTTTCGTCAATCCATTATTGTCCCACTGCTGGGCACGGGTCTTCTCTCAGAATGAGAGACCACCACGCTGGCCATGTGCGAATTGGTGGACACACACACCTCCGCGACCTTTTTTTTATTAAAGAACTCTCGGGTGTGTAGGGTTCCTCACGATGTTTTCCTTCACCGAAAAACAGTGATAAATAATTTCTAATACGCACATAAATCAGTGCCTGGGTTCGAACCTCGGACCTCCCGATGGAGAGGGCAAGTTTCAACCTAATCAGGCTATCATTGCTGTCATTAAATAATTAAAAAATAATAATTTGCACGTGTTATTTTCTAGATAATAAGCAGAAAGTGCGGCTGTGGGATACAGAACGAGCCCCCTCCGGCCGAAGAAGTTCATGCGGACATATTTACAGCAATCGTCAAAGCGTACACGCCGAACGGAACTATTAATGAAAACACACTTATAAATAAAGACTGTAAGGATAATTCAGACAATTGTGATTCTAAAAGAGCTAACGTTATAAGTAAAGATTGTAAACAACATTCAGAACTTGATATCACTAATGATGCTAGTATAAAAGATGAAAAAATACTTATGAATCAAGAATCTAAAGATTATTCAGAAGTCGTTGACCCTAATGAAGGTAATATCGAAGAAAAAGTACTTGAAAATAACGACACTAAACATAATTCAGATTCAGAACTTGATGTCACTAACGATGCTAGTATGAAAGATGAAAAAATACTTATAAATAAAGAATCTACAGATTCAAAAATCGGAGACCCTAATGAAGGTAATGTGAAAGAAAAAGTACTTGAAAACGACATTAAACATAATTCAGAAATTAGTTATATAGACAATGTACAGACAGATGTTAAAACTAATGATAGTAATGATAAAGCAGCTGATGACAAAGTATTAAGTGCAGTTAATAGTCATAATGATAAAGTTAATTGTCCTAATAATGAAAGTGATGATAGGAAAGCAATTCTGAAGGAAAGCGTCAACGGAATCACCAAAGAGGTTATTCGCACAGAGTATGTTTATAAACGAACAGGCAGTGATAAGAGTGATATTAACGAATTTGATAATGATAACTATAAAATAAATGATAGTGATAAAAATACAAGTATAGTTAATGAAACATTAAATAAAATAGATAGAGACATTCCAAAACAAAACGAATTAATTTTAGGAACTAAAACTGGTTTTAATATAACATACGATTTGACTAAGAATAGTGCGTGTGGTTGTAAAAGTGTGTGCAAGTGCAAAGGTGTCAGTGGTGCTAAAAGTGAAGGGAATAAGGCGGAGAAGAAAGAGGATGGCGTTTGCAGCGTTGATCTGAGTACAGCTATAGCGCTTATTAATCGGTGAGTTTATTCAACTGCAATTCAGAAGAAGGGTAACAATTAGAAATTATCTATACTAATATTATAAAGCTGAAGAGTTTGTTTGTTTGTTTGAACGCGCTAATCTCAGGAATTACTGGTTCGAATTGAAAAAAATCTTTTTATGTTGAATAGACCATTTATCGAGGAAGGCTTTAGGCTATATAACATCACGCTGCAACTATTAGGAGCGAAGAAATAATGGAAAATGTGAAAAAAACAAGGAAAATTATTCATCCTCGAGGGCTTCCGTTGCGTGCGCTGCGAAAACGGTTCAAGATACCAAAAAATATGAAAAACCATTCCACGCGGACGAAGTCGCCGGCACGGCTAGTTAAATATAAGTAAAAGTAAAGTAAAGTAAAAAAAATAAAAGTAGCATGCAAGCATGCAATACCAGGTGTATTGTAGGTGTGTAATGTAGGTGGTAAGTGGCCACTGCCTAATGAGCTGTCTGTCTGTAAATAAATAGTTGAACGTGACAACGTCATACTTGACGAAAACATGTAAATCTCTTATAATATAGCAGCTGTCCACACGGACGCATCGCTCACTCAAGTAGGAGAGAGACAGATGTCGAACGCTGCCGAACGCGGAGGCCGATTGTGCTTCTTTGTCGCTCGTTCTGCGCTCTCGCTTGCACTTCAAGCCTTAAATGGAACGCCTCAGAGCGAGGTAACGCCGCATGAGTCATGTTTTTGGTGCGTGCAGCGGGCTCCATCGAATTATAAGACGTTATCACGTCAAAAACTTCAGATAAGATCAATAAAGAGGCGACTAAAAGGGGCTTTCGGGGTTGCGGGCGGCTAGAGTGGGAGCTCGAACCGTTCGATCAGGCGACCCCAGGAAGGACGGCGGTATGTGTGATCGCATACCGTCGTAAAGGCTAGACGGAGCGGTGGGCCCAGCCGCCCATCTCGGAGGAGCCCGATGGGGCAATGCGCTCAGAGGATTCCGGTTTCGTTCCTTTGGAGATCCTGGAATCCTCTTTGTAGCACTGAGGACGGCCACCGGGGGGTTTTCCCAAAATCCCACATAACCCTGCGTCGCTCCGAGGCGTGGGGCGCCTTTTGAAGGTTTCCCCCTCGAGAACAAAAAAATAATAAGATCAATCCTACCTTGTGTTAGCCACAAATGTGGCCATCCCAGGTGGTAGTAACAGCCTAGTTCGACCGCAGGGGTATCGCCGCCACACTTATTTCAAGCGTGAAGCAGCTTGACGAACCGCGTGGACATGTCACAATACAGGTCTGACATGCAGTGGGTTCCGGGTTCGATTACCGGCCAGACAGGTACATTCTTTTTCTGGGTCTGGGTGCTTGTGTGTGACCATGGCACCCACGATATAGGAGAAAATCTTATGCGTTTTAAGTTTTTTTAAGCAGTTCTCTGGTTTCATTGGACAGGTATTTTTATACGAGGCAATCACGTTAGTCTTTGTGAGTAGCAACCCATCTGAAATGAAATGTCTTTATTTTGTATAGGCCTACGGGGGCACTTACAAATTGTCAGTTACATTTTTTTCTTACACTACCACCGGATCGGAACACGACCTCAACTGAGAAGATCCGGCAAGAAACTCAGCGGGTTTGTCTTTTTTCTTATTTATATCCATTTTTTTTATATAATTACAATCATGTTTTTTACATGGTAATGAAAGTTAGCTCCAGTATCTTGTAACTGTATTCAGATAGAACCCCTGTTTTTTTAATTTGTTTGTATTTTTATTTATTATATAAAGTTCATTACAGATGTCTACACTGCAGTGGCCACTTACCATCAGGTGGTGTGCACGCTTGCATTTTTTTTTAAATACTGGTTTTATGTCATTAAAGCGGCATATTCTCTATGCAGGTACTGTGGCAAGCTACCATCAGATACCTTCACTCGTCTGGCTCCCCAGTACTGGATGGAGGCAGTCCGACTGCCGGACAAGACAGGCGGACTGCGCACAGCGTATATATGCACGCTGCGTCTCCCCCTCAACTGCCCCGTGAAGTATAATATTGTTGTAAGTTGAACTGCAATTTTTTGAAGTTATACTTCTTATGGTGCGTTAGGGAAAAATTATGAGAGTATTTTTTTACGATGCGCATCACGTCACGAAAAATCGACACCCTGAAGTTAGCTATAGAGTGCGTTCCATTTAGGGATTGCATCCCGGATCCGGCGGCATTAATCGAACGGTTAAAACAGTGTAATAAAAGGATCGATTTCTAACGGTAATTATTTTTGTAATGTGAAATCTTTGTTAAAATATACAATTATGTGATCCGGTGGTGGTTCGGATCCGGTGATGAATTGGTACCGGATCCGCCGGATTACCGGATCCGGTTTTCCGGATTGCAATCCCTAGTTCCATTAGACGTTTACAAAGCTCACGCTCATGACCATACTTTTTCCACTAGCTTGTGAGTTCGACCGGGGAGGTACCACCGCCACACCTATTTCTAGCGTGAAGCATTCCTTGCGTTTCGATGGAAGGGTTTGCCGGCAAACTTTTATATGACGCGACCATCATAGTCCTCGGGAGTAGCAACGCATCTGTGATTGACTTCAGATAGAACCCATGTTCTGTATGTAGTTGTTTACAGATGTCCATACGGCAGTGACCACTTACCGTCAGGTGGACTGCATGCTCGTTTGCTACTTCATTATAATAAAAAAAACTTATTTTTCTCTTCTCATTTTATATAGTCAGGTTTTCTGTCTATATATTTATAACGCTGTAAAATAAGACACCAGAAGAATACTTTTAACCAACATTTTATTCTCAATTCTTTTTCAATAATGACAGCTCTGCCAAGTCAATCATCGCACCTCTCCTCACCTCACCTCACCCCCTCGCCTCACCTCACCCCCTCGCCTCACCGCACCTCCTTTGTCACCGCACCACGCCACATTAAAGCATCTCATCACTGCTGCGTATGACGACCCGCGTGGCGCAGCGGTTACCACACCGGTCTGCCACGCAGTGGGTCCCGGGTTCGATTCCCGGCCAGACAGGTATCTGAATGAGTTAAGATTCTTGTTCTGGGTCTGGGTGTTTGTGTATTCGTGTTTCTGTGTCCATGGCACCCACGACTAATATATCTAATTTCTTCAACTGTTTTTTATTTGTCTCCAGGGCCACCCGATGCCCACAAAAGTTCTAGCCAGACGCATGGTAGCGTTGCAAGCGTGTCGGATATTGCACAGGAGTGGAGAATTGGACAATCAGCTGATGCCTATCGGTGGGTTTCATTTATCTACTTTCAAGGTGGTAGAACCAGTGTAGTTCGACCGGGGAAGTACCACCGCCGCACCTGTTTCTAGCGTGAAGCATTTCTTGCGCGAGATGGAAGGGTGTGGTTGCCGGGACACTTTCACATGTGGCGATCATCATAGTCCTCGAGAGTAGCGACGCATCTTTGATTGACTTCAGATAGAACCTATGTTCTATATGAAATTGATTATAGATGTCCATGAGCAGCAGTGACCACTTACCATCAGGTGGACTGCATGCTCGTTTGCTACTTCAGTCATATATATAAAAAAATCAAACGCAAATAAACCCGCGGGCATATACCAATACTTTCTCTCATTTCGTTGCAGGCAAAGAAAACTTTAAGGCAGCCGAGCTGGAGAACGTTGGACAATCGGACACAGAGAACAACGACTCTGCGAGACCTGGGACCACTAAACGAAGGCAGTATTACTACAAGAGGGTGAATATCTGCGATGTTTAACATAGCTTCGCGAAAAATAGACATTCATTTATATCAAACTTCAGACTATAAACTTAAACGTAGCATACGTTCGGATGATTTCTTTAAGTCCTAATACCGAAAGTGTGTCAAACGATCTATTGAGTGCAGACGTGCTATTAGTGTTCTCCACTATATAAAATCGAATACAGTGTCCAAAGTAATTAATTGCGTTGTTGTGCTATACCATTACAATCAGCAAAAAATTCTACATAAAACTGTGTTAAAGTACCGAAACAAAAGTGCAAAGTGACGCGTTAAAGTAAAGAAACATTTTCAAAATCTTCCGTCTGGCGGTTAAACTTAGCCGTTAAATAACAAAAGAACGACCTTTGGACTCATTAGCAAGAGCAAATTGCAATTCATTAGTGTTGAAAAAAAATTGCATTAACTACTAGCTTATGTTACAATATTTCGTCAGCAGTGTACAAGACTCTCTTGGTGTAATATTGATGTAAAGACTAAGTCGCTACTATCGTGTGTAACGGTTGAAGTTCGATCCTCCATCGAGTAAAATATTTTTTTTTTTTTTTTTGTTATTTTTATATTTTTATTTTTATTATTGTATGCAAATAGCTTTCCTTTTTTTTTGGCGCAGATCTTTTTTTTTTTTTTGTATTGCTTTCTAGTTTTGTTTTAAGTTTTAAAATTTTCGTTTATTTCTTTTTTATTTAGGAACATTGTGTGACTAATTAACTGTTCCTGTTAACTGTACCTGAGACAAATAGTTATTTATAAAATAGAGACATGGCCTCCATTCTTAAAAAGTGTTCTGGGTGTCGCAATACTTTACCCAAAAAGGAGTTCATGGTGTGTTCCCAATGCAGAAATGGATATGACTTACTATGTGCCAATATTTCCTCAAAGCTATACTATTTAATGGATCAGGAGCGTAAGACTTCTTGGAAATGCCAAGAATGTTGCAGCAAGCAGCCGAAAACTGACAACACGAATACTCCAGTGCGAGCAAACATACCTACAGTAGGGGTCGCTGAAGATTTTCAACTTAACTCGGAAGAACAGAGTAACGTTACTCTACGCCTTAAAAAACAACGTTCTAAATCCGATAGTAACGATTCCTACGTTACAGAAGACAGGCTTCGCACAATAATTAGGCAAGATTTTACTGATATTATCACACAACTTGTATCACAGCATTTGGCGAGTTTAGATAATAAAATATCTGGATTCCAAGACGCCTTGTCGTTCCTTAGCAACCAGTACGACGATCTCATAAAGTCTATTAATGAGAAAAATGCACTTATAAGCAACCTTGAATCTAAGAACAATTACCTGACGAGCCAAGTAAAGACGTTAACTGAAAGAGTAGGCCAGATAGAGCAACAAATGCGTTCGAGCAACTTAGAGATCAACGGCATACCTGAACATCGATCCGAAAATCTTATAAAGACTTTGGAGCAACTGGGGAGTGTAGTATCAAACCCGATTGCCGAAAATGATATATTGCACATTACCCGTGTCGCTAAGCTTAACAAGGAAAGTGATCGTCCCCGCTCCATAATTGTTAAGCTAAAAAGTCAACGCCGACGAGATGAACTTCTGGCTGCGGTGGTTACGTACAACAGAAAGCACAGTAACAACAAACTCAACTCCGAGCATCTCGGTATAGGAGGCCGTCAAGTAGCAGTATTTGTTGCAGAACATCTTACACCTGCCTATAAGAGCCTTCATGCCGCTACACGAATAAAAGCAAAAGAAGCGGGCTATAAATTTGTATGGGTGAGAGATGGTAGAATATTTATAAGGAAAAACGAACACAGTCCCGCTACTCTTGTAAAAGACTTGGAAAGCTTAAAACAGTTATCTTAGGTTATTATCTGTGTGTATTCTTAATGTTATTTGTGTTCTAATAATTAATCATGGTTGTCTCTGTATATTATCAAAATGTTCGTGGAATGAGGACAAAAACCGAAAATATTTTAAAAAATATTTTGTTAAACGAATATGATATAATAGCATTTACAGAAACATGGCTAAACTCCAAAATAGAAAATTCTGAATTCATTGATAAGCGATATACAGTTTACCGCAAGGATAGGGTATGTAATAGGGATTCCAAAAAAGACGGAGGGGGAGTTATGCTTGCAGTCTCAAAAAAAATTCACTCTTGTCGCCTTGTTAAATATGAATCGGAAGGAGAAGACTTGTGGGTAACAATACACTTGAGAATTAACGGTGTTGTTCAGATTATAACATTTTGTGTTGTATACCTCACTCCTCCTGTCAGGTTGGAGTCTCTAAAACAATTTTTAGATAGTGCTAGTAATGTTCTCGAACAATCAGACCAAACTGTTATCATAGGCGACCTTAACTTAAGTTTTATTGAATGGTCACCCTGCTCCTATGATGCATCCTTCATTCCAACGAACTTTAATTGTAAATTGGGTCAATTATTTGTCGATTTCTTATCCATCAACAACTTAAAGCAACTGAACGGTGTACTAAACATTAATGACAGGCTATTAGATCTTGTACTCTCTGATTTAAATACCATCGATGTTTCTGAGTCGGATAATGTATTAAGCAAACTTGACCCATATCATCCACCTCTCTCTATATCCTTAATTTTTCATAAACCCAATTTTATTAAACCCACTACACGTCCTAGGTATAATTATTTTAGGGCAGATTACACAAAAATTAAACAAACACTAAAAAATATTAACTGGAACTTTGAATTTGAAACGTCTGCAAACATTAACGAAATGACTGCTACCTTTTACAAGCATCTAAATAAAACTATAAAATTATACACTCCAACATCTAAGCCTAGAAATAGTAAATATCCACCATGGTTTACCAGGTCGCTTATAAAATTGCTTGCCGAGAAAGAAAAAATTAGGACTAAGTATCGTAAATTCAAAAATCCGCGCGACAACATAGAATATGAAGTTCTTCGCCAACGCAGCCATAAACTATTAAATCAGTGTCTATCAAAGTACAAAATTAAGATTGAAGCTACCATTTCAAAAAATCCTAAAACCTTTTGGAGTTTTATCAAAGAAAGACGTAATGGTGACTCAACAATTCCATCACAAGTGTATTTGGATGACCGCGTGGCAAAAACAGGACCTGAAATCGCTGAACTTTTTGCATGCAACTTTTCTTCTGTTTTTGAGAGAACATCGTTAGACCTAATGGAATCAAGCTGGACAGATGCTACAAATGACGTGTGTCGCATTGTAATTAATGAAAGAGATATTTTACGAGCTATCAAAAAGATTGACATGTATAAGGGAGCCGGTCCTGATGAAATTCCTCCGGTTTTCATTAAGCGGTGTGCAACAGCCCTTGCCTTACCGCTCTCCATAATTTTTAGTAGATCACTCAAGGACGGTGTATTCCCTGACGAATGGAAAAAAACTAAAATCGTTCCTGTTTTTAAAAAAGGCGATGCCCATGATACAAAAAATTATCGTCCCATTTCAATCTTGTCATGCCTCTCAAAATTGTTTGAGTTACTTGTGTGCCCAATCGTTACACGACACACAGATCTGATTATATCTGATCATCAGCACGGTTTTAGGAGCGGGCGCTCTACACAGACCAATTTAGTATCTCTCGTCACCTATTTATCAAAGCAAATCGACAAAAGAAAACAAGTAGACGCTATCTATACAGACTTTTCCAGCGCTTTTGATAAAGTTAATCATCATCTTTTGATAAGCAAATTAAAAAATTGTGGCATACAAAATTCCCTGTTGGACTGGTTTAACTCATACTTGTCAAAAAGACTTCTCGTAGTAGTAATTAACGGACATACCTCAAGAGAGTACTATGCTGACTCTGGAGTTCCACAGGGATCTCATCTTGGACCAATCTTATTCTCTATATTTATTAATGATATTGTATATTCCATAAAAAATTGTGAATTTTCTCTTTATGCCGATGACTTAAAGATCTATCGAGTTGTTGAAACCTTAGAAGATATTCAGCTAATTCAAGATGACCTCGACAGAATCAATACGTGGTGTAAATTTAATGGAATGAATTTGAACTCCAAAAAATGTCTTCATATCAAATATACCAGAAAACACAGCCCAATTAAATCATTTTACTTGTTAGGTGGTGAGTATCTGTCTGAGGTGACTGAAATAAGAGATCTTGGGGTAACATTAGACACGAAATTGAAATTTACATCTCATATAGACACTATAGTCAAGAAATCTGCCAGAATGTTGGGATTCATCAAAAGAAATACCAAAGGATTTTTCTCCAGTCGCACAAAAATTATTCTCTACAACGCTCTCGTAAGAAGTCAGCTTGAATACTCGTCTGTAGTTTGGAATCCACACTACTCTACACATTCACAGCGCATAGAAAGAATCCAACGGTCTTTCACAAAACACCTAGCATTCCACGCACCCCACATATCACACCAAGCGACTTATGACTTACGTCTTGAGCACTTTAAGATGACATCTCTACACGACCGTCGCATTTTCATGGACATTTTATTTCTTAAAAAACTATTAAGTGGCGCTATAGTTTCCTGTAGTTTATTGAATGAAGTTCAACTCAACGTCCCATTCCGGTATCCACGCCATCCCATATGCAAAACATTCAACATTCCTGCGTCTAGGACGAACACTCTCAAACATTCTCCTTTTCCTAGAATCAGCGCTGAGTACAATCGACTTTGCAGCTTGGATAAGGATCTCGACATATTCTTTGATACACAATATTCTTTAAAAAATAAAATTTTAGCACTTAAATAATTGTTGCATAGCATACTGTTTTTAAATTTAATAAATAACTAGTTTTATATAGCATAAATGTTGTCCATGCCTATAATTGGCATTCATACTAGCTTGTGTTTGTAAATGTGTCTTTATTAAATGTGTTGTGTGTATTGCTGTTGGCATGTGATAAAATATAAATAAATAAAAATAAATAAATACTTCGTCCCTGTAGTTCCGGGATCAGAATAGGGATACGGCCTGTCGTAAGAGGCGACTGAAAGGGGCTTCCGGGGTTGCAGGCGGCTAGAGTGGGAGCTCGAACCGTTCGGTCAGGCAATCCCGGGAAGGACGGCGGTATGTGCGGTTGCATACCGTCGTAAAGAGTAGACGGAGCGGTGGGCCCAGCCGCCCATCTGGGAGGAGCCTGATGAGGCAACGCGCTCAGAGGATTCCGGTTGCGGTCGGACCGAGTTCCCGGAGTCCTCTTTATAGCGCCGAGGACGGCCATCGGGAGGGTTTTAGTTTAGTGCGGTAAAAATCCCACATAACCCTGCGTCGCTCTCACGGCGTCGGGTACCTTTTGAAGGTTTCCTCCTCGAAAACAAAAAAAATAAGTCCTAATACTTATCTCTATCTTCCACCTAATATTGTTACTGTATTACCTATCGGCTCAAATGTTTTCTCACTGCACTCAACTGTATTTTTAATTTTATACACATATGTTTCTATATGTGGAAACTTTTTAAATGGCTTTCATGTCATACCTTCTATGTCTATCATATTCATGGCATACCTTCTATGTCTATCACCGTTCTTAAGTTTAGCTGTAAGTTTTCCTAAAATAAATAAATAAATAGATATTACCCCTTAGGGGCCGTTTTGGTATTACGTAAGATTTATAGGGGAAAGGTCTTTGATTGGATTATTTTTAAGAGATTATTGGAGAAGAGGGGAGATGGCTCGGTGGTGATGACATCAACAGTAATTATTTCTCTTTTACACATGAAAACCCGCACAGTGTCTATTTTAACATAAGCTTGGGAAAGGGGGTAAGGGCTCCTTAGGATAATAGTTACTTTTGCTGACAAAATTGATATGAAAAATAATATTAATACGTGAAGCAAAAATTTGTGACGGATTTTTAAGTAATATGCCGCGGACGGATTAGTATGAAATTTTGCACGGTTATAGTGGACGTAGAGAAGGAGTGCAGAATGTTAATATTTTTTTCAAATAATGCATTTTGCATACATAAAATCAACTAAAAACACATTACACACACTGCCTTGCATTTGTCACAAACACATATGTACTTAGTAAATGAAATAGAACATTCAATGTCTTACTATGAAAAGACACAACGTCAAGAATGTCAGGTGACATTTGATTTTTAATTTAAATTACTGTCGAATTTCGGCCGATGCGACGGGCGACTAGTAACAATAAAACAGCGCTTTTGACGACCCGCGTGGCGGATAGTAAGGCTATGTAATCCATAATACAGAGATAGTGGGACGCAGCTGGCACTCAATAAAAGGCAATTGAGAAATACATAACACAAAAAAATGTAGCTGTCATATATAGTACATAGTGTTACTATTCCACACTCTTATTTAATAGTGTAGGATAGTAAGGCTATGTAATCCATAATATAGTGATTGTGGGACACAGCTGGCACTCAATAAAAGACAAATTGTGATTTGAAAACCGCGTAACTCCGAGTTCGCGTAAGTCGGGGTAGCGTTAGTCGGGGCAGCGTAAGTCGGGGTAGCATAAGTCGGGGTAGCATAAGTCGGGGTAGCGTAAGTCGGGGTAGCGTAAGTCGGGGTACCGTAAGTCGAGGTAGCGTAAGTCGAAGTACTTTATCAGATCCTCTTCTATCAAGTTAATTCGTTTCCGCAGACCGCTTCAGCGTTCACGGACTGCCAGCCGATAATAGACAGTACTGACTCCGACATAGAAAAGCACTCTTGGAACGACGTTAAGGAATCTTACAAGGCGCGCTTCGATGCTGGTAAGTGCTCTTCAGCTTGGGCTATGTTTTTGTTCTTTATTTTTAAACGACTGCGTAAGGAAAATAATTTATCGAGCGCATCGATGGTCCCTACGTATAAAGCGACATGCCGAAATTAGTATTGAATTTAATGTTTGGGTATTATAAATTATTCGTAGATTTTTAATCATAATAATATACCATATAGGTATAATATAGATATAATATAGATAATTCAAACCCACAATTTTTTACATCAGACATACAGGCAAATGCACTTACAGTCAGACGGACAAACAGTGTAACGCAAATGTGGTTGTATCGGCAGTCATACTGACAGACAGACGGACAGACACAGTGTAATGCCACGCATATGTCTGTCTATGTGATTGTTTGTATGCCTGATGAGATAACCACACTGTATTATTGTTCGTTCGTCCGTGACCTCGTCTTTATGCTTGGTTAGATAACCAAACATGTAAGAATCCTTGTCCAACCGTATATCTGTAGTTGTTCGCATATCTGATGAAATAGTCCTGTAACGGTCTCATGCCGTCGTGGCATGATTGTTTTTCTGTCTGTGTGTCTATATGTCTGACAGGACGTGGTAATGGTCTCGTGTAAATCGTAGACGCAGGCCACACCACGCTGTAGCACGTCCGTCTGTGGTTGTCCGTAACGAAACAGTCGTGTAACAGTCCAGTGTCGGTAGCGATCGCGCGGCATTATGTCCGTTTGTCTGTCTGTACGTTTGACGTGTGTCGTCTACAGAGTCGGGCCACAACACGCTGTACGCGCTCTCCTCGCGGCTGTGGTGCGCGCTGCCGGAGCGGTACAACACGCGCGGCCGCCGCCTGCACGCGCCGCAGCACGCGCCGCACGCGGTCGCCGTTCTCATGGCCGCGCGGAGAGACCGAGGGTCGGTACATGCATCTACATGCACACAAACACGTACATACACTCATACAAAATACTTCTATTCGGTCAATGATTTTTTAGGCAAACAGGTTTAGTCTTGGACATATAAGTGAATATTAGGATTATATAACTTTATTGGAATGAATAAATATTACTTTGACATTTTGAATATAATATGACATATTTTTTGCATTGAATTTAATAATTAATTTAAAATCACTATATTACAATTTACACGCCTTATAGGTAAAGTAAGCGGATATTTAATATATTAATGTAATACCATATTGTACCTTATTTAGCAAATAAAGATTATTATTATTATTATTATTATTACACGATAGTACGCACGAACCGGACACGCGTGTGCACACACATACACGCAACTCTAAAACACGCACGGTTGTGCGAGCACATTTAAGCACGCACACACTATCGACGAAACCGTTGCCTGCACACACGTATACGTACACACAATGTGCTAGATACACCGCATCAACCCATTATTGTCCCGCTGCTGGGCACGGGTCTTCTATCAGAATGAGAGAGTTTAGGCCATAGTCCACCGCGCTGGCCACGTGCGAATTGGTGGACAGATAGATACACACATACTCACAAATCTAAATACAAACTCGTAAACACGCATTCATTGGACACTTACGTGCACATGCACACTCATACACCCGCTCACGTACTGCGTCTACAAATCACAAATAGGCAAACATCATATTCACGCGCGACAGTATCAATTTATGCTGCTAAGACGCCCTTCCCACTAGGCCTTAGCGACTTTCTTGGTCACTGTCAGCTATAGAGACGCAAGCGACGTTCACAATCAAATGCATACAAAAACTCGCGCGCAATCACATAAACACACACACACATAGACATTTCCATATTCCCCGTCAACTACAGACGGACGAGACATGTACGCAAACACACAAATAAACAACATACACGCCAACACATTGACATACACAATTACGTCATATGTGTATGCATGTGTGTATATAGATATGTTTCTAGGTTACAAATCGCCGCTTTCCCCGTGTACACGAGATCAGGGGAGGTGCGGGTGTCGATCGAGGGAGGATAACATTTTCCTTCCCTAGCGACACAAAACACCGAATATCTTAGTTGTCTCTCCCAAGTAGCTTTGGCGACATCCATGGTCACCGTCAACGCAAGCGACGGTCACAATAAAATTCATACAATAACTCAGGTGCAAACACAAACACACCTATAGAAACACACGCACACACATACACATTTCAACCAACAATACACAAACAAACATACACGCGAACACATCGACATACAAAATTTCGTGCATGTGTGTATATAGATTACTATGTCCCCAGGTTACAAATCCCCGCTTTCCCCGTGTACACGAGGTCGGGGGAGGTGCGGGTGTCGATCGAGCCCGCGACGGAGGCCGACGTTCGGTTGTCGCCCAGAAGGGCTAAGCTGGTTAGACGGTATGTTACTTTATATATTTACTAACTTGTTTTTTTTTATCTGTTTGAAGTAGCAAACGAGCATGCAGTCAACCTGATGGTAAGTGGTCACTGCCGCCCTGCGACATCTGTAATCAATCCCCGAATAAGATAAGAGTACTGGAAAAAGAGATTAGCAACAAATACGTTGCCACAAATAGGAATTAAATTGGAACGCCTCGGATAATTGTGTAGGCAGCATACGTATTTCTCATCAACCCATTATTGTCCCACTGCTGGGCACGGGTCTTCTCTCAGAATGAGAGAGTTTAGGCCAAAGTCCACCGCGCTGGCCAAGTGCGAATTGGTGGACAGTGCGAATTGGTGGACATTGGCATACGTATAAGCTACTTCATTTTGCTATGATAATTTATCGACACTTACAATACTCAATTTTACATTACGACTTACAATATTCAATTTAAAACGGTACCAAATATTCTCTGTACTAGTATGAATATTATGTAGCCGGTAATTATATCATTGAATAGGTTATATAATATGTGTTTTATTAAATAAATAACAGTGTTTATTTTATTTATTTATTTATTTTTGGGAAACATACAATATAAGTTAAGACTTATAGATAGGTTCTAAAATTAGGGCACATATCAGTAAAGTTTCCACTAATAACTTATTCACTAAATTGCATGGTAAGAGTGACGTGGAGCAAAACAATAGCTACTAGGGGATATTAAAATTAGACAATTTGAAATGTAATACTATATGCTGAGTTACGGAAAATCGTTAATGCACAAAAATAAACATCATTTAAAATATACGTTAAATGCACAATTATAAGGACTGAGGTGTTGTAGCGACCTCCCGCTACTCATCAAGAGATGGCGCTACTAGTATTCTGAAACACGCTATCGAAGTATTCTCAATATCCCGCATATACACAAGTTCCGAACATCAACTGTTGGAGCACGGCCGCTCCCCAGGCATGATCACCTAGCCTGGCGGGAGATCTCCCGCCGCCAAAGTGTTATTCCAACATCCATCTGTTTCACTCGTCTCCAATACGCCTAACCTTACACTCGATTCTTTTCAACACGAGTGAACTTTGCTGTGCCCAGATTCATGCGGTTCGTGTTCTCGGACGTGCTGCGCGTGAGGCGGAGAGGCATGCGGCTACAGACGGAAGGGACGACGCATAACAACTATTATATAGTTCCCACTGTTAAAGGTACGTGTTAAAAAAACTACACTCTTAGCTTCATACTAGGATCCTCCTGTGTCGTGGGTGCCATGGTTGCACCATCCATCCATCCATCCATCAGCCTTTGAAAGTCCACTGCTGGACATAGGCCTCCCCTAATCTGCGCCACTTCGACCGGTCCTGAGCCATCTGAATCCAGCGGTTACCCGCCGTCTTCTTCAGGTCATCAGTCCACCGGGTCCACCGGGTCCTTTTGCCGAGACGTGGTCTCCATTCGAGGACTCTTCTACCCCATCGGTTATCTGTCCTACGAATGGTTGCACACGAAGACGAAACACTTAGACCCAGAATAAGAATCTAGACTGATTATTCAGATGCCTGTCTGGCCGGGAATTAAACCCGAAACCCACTGCGTGCCAGACCGATATGGTAACCGCTGCGCTACGCGGGTCGTCAGTTAAATCTTTGTTCTCCAAAACAAAAATTAATAAGAAATCTATCTTTCGTCAAGCCATTGTTTCACTGCTGGGTACGGGTCATCTCTCATAACGAGAGCTGTAGGCCATTGTCCACCGCGCTGGCCAAGTGCGAATTGGTGGACTTCACACACCTCAGAGTTTTTTTTTTTAAAGAACTCTCCGGTGTGTAAGTTACCTCACGATGTTTTCCTTCACCGAAAAGCAGTGATCATTAATTTCTAATACGCGCATAAATCAGTGGTGCGTGCCAGGGTTTGAACCTCGGACCTCCCGATTGAGGGGGCAAGTTTCAACCATTAGGCTATCACTGTTTTTATAATAATTTATTTTATTTCCCAGTTATGTCTGAAGACGGCACCTCCCACATAGACATAGACTGGTCGTTCCTGGAACTTATATACAGGCACACGGAGGAGAAGAAGAATACGGTGGAGAAGCCGGTCCTTCTCCAGCAGGACGAGGAAGATGATGATGAAGTCGTGGAAAAGAAGGTGAGTTAATTACACATGCACAATCATTCACATATGTTTATATTAACACACACATATACACACGAACAACACAGAAACACGGACGCACACATACACACACGGAGGAGAAGAAGAACTCTGTATAGAAGCCGGTTCTTCTCCAGCTGGACGAGGAAGATGACGATGAAGTCGTGGAGAAGAGTACGAGTATGTTTGTATGATGTTCGAGTGAGTATTACTCGCTTGAACGTCATACAAACATATCTGAGACATCACATCAACACATTTAAAACACCCGCACCCATGATAACTCTTCCAAATATTCATACTAATATGTATGTGCGTAACTTCTCACTCTCTTCGTCACGCAGACGCGCGCGATCACTCAAACGCACATATAAACACGCAGGCACGTACCTATACACTTATACATACACGCAAGCACGTATTCATATATGTACACACATGTGCGCGTCTATATACGTGTACACACCTGCACGTACGCATACATGTACACACAATAACGTGCACGTACACATGTTCACACATATACAAACGTACACATACTACATACCTATGCACACACAATCTCAAGTACACAAATATGTACACACACAAGCGCGTGCACACTGCATACACTTAATCGCGCGATTCACATACACACACAAAAAGATGTATCACTAAACACTCATCTCGCTCGCACTCAGCAGCCGAGACGCGAGCGCGAGAGGGACGGCAAACCGAAGAGGATGGACAATCCGTTCCTCGCGCCCGGCGAGGTGTTCTCGTTCGACGCGGACAAGTACCGGGACGCGGTGGTCACGCCGTGGTACCGGAACCAGGACCAACCTCAGGTGAGACAGTGTAAAGAGATATGAGGTATTTCAGAGGATTATTTCTTTTTGAAGCTGGTTTTGGGACATTCTATCTTTATATGATATACTTGGCAAAAGGTAGCAGGTAGAGTGCAGGCCGCCCCCCAACCAGGTGGACTGACCTGAAGAACACGGCGGGTAACCGCTGGATTCAGATGGCTCAGGACTGGTCGAAGTGGCGCAGATTAGGGTCTATGTCCAGCAGAGGACTTTTAAAGGCTGATGGATGGATGGATTAACTTTCAGTTGTTTAGGAGTGAATAAGTAGCAGACAGACAGACAGAGTTACTTTCACATTTATAATATTAGTAGGGATTATTGAAATTGCAGAAAGTATAGGAACACCGGCCTTTACAAATAGCGGCCGCATACAATACCGCGCCATCCATTCCGGATGATATACTTAAATGGGAGACGGGAGGGGAGAGGGGGTTGACTGGCATTTCGAGGACATTTTCTTATGCTAAGTGTGTTGAACCTAACGAAGAGACATCTATTAGTTACGTGAGGCATTTAGAAGGGGGGGGGGGTTGGTTGGATATCATCAACTGTCACGTGGTTAGGAGGGGGGGTCTTGGTATAATAAGAGGACGGACAACCCGTTCCTCGCGCCGGGCGAGGTGTTCTCGTTCGACGCGGACAAGTACCGGGACGCGGTGGTCACGCCGTGGTACCGCAACCAGGACCAACCACAGGTGGGTAGACAAATGTGGTACTTAAAGGAGGGAGAGGAGCGAATGCCATTTTGAAGGACATTTTTACCCGACTGCCTTTTTTATCTGATCGTAGCAGCAAATGAGCATGCAGTCAACCTGATGGTAAGTGGACACTGCCGTCCTGCGACATCTGTAAACAACTTCATACAGAACATGGGTTCTATCTGAAGTCAATCACAAATGCGTTGCCACTCCCGAGGACTATGATGGTCGCCTCATGTGAAAGTGTGCCGTCAACCACATTCTTCCATCGAAACTGAACTGAGAACTGCTTCACGCTAGAAATAATAGCTGCCTAAGGGCAGTAATGTTTTCCGAGCGTATGTATGTATTTATGTATGTAAGTTTGTATGTATGTTCACTTCTTTGTCACGCGCTACAGCCCAAACGGCTTAACGGATTGTAACATATGACATATCATTTGAAACATTGGAGTTGTGAGAGTGACATAGGCTATATAATTTTTAACCGACTTCCCAAAGGAAAGAGGTTATCTATTCGTCACGTATATTTTTTTTTTTTTTTTTTATGTATGTTCGGGCGAAATGGCTAGAAATCGTCGACCTACCGACACGATTCATACGACATTGTATGCGACTAGTTTCACAGGCAGTCCCATAATGAGGAAAATGAAAACCTTCCGGCGGTTTTCCCGGAAAATTGGAAAATGTCGGTTTCTTAAAATCTTGAATAACTTGGGTGTTTATAAACCGATTTCCATTTTCTTTCTTTCATTTGATAGGAAATTTCGTCACGCAACTTTTTCTCTTGGACATGGGTATGCTGTGATGCTTAACTCTTTGAGTTATGGGGTGGAAACCACCACCACTCCTCAAGTTTTTTAGATAATTTGAGATAACTCGGCTTCTGCCGAATCGATTCTTATGAAACTTGGAATATGTATTATATATCTATGCTTATATAGGTTGACGAAAAATTTGACCTTCAACTCTTCGATCCTGATGATGCAGGGTTACAGCTATCCTAAACTATAACATTAGCTATTTGGTGCTTACATATATGTAACAAGACTACTAAGCAGAGACATGTGATGAAAATTTGACCTTCAACTCCTCAATCCTGATGATGCAGGGGTGCCTCAAGCCTAAACCATTGGGGTTGACCATTTGGTGCTTATGAATATGTTATAACAATACTAAGCAAAGACATATTATAAAAAAATGACCTTCAACTCCTCAACCCTGATGATGCAGGGTGCTGTAAGCCCAAGCCGTAGGTGATGGCCATTTGGTGCTTACGGATATATAATAAGATAGCAAGGCAAAGATGTACGATAACAAATTTGACCTTCAACTCCTCAACCCTGATGATGCAGGGGTACTGCAGGCTTAAACCATAAACGTTAGACATTTGTTGCTCACGGATTTGTAATAACATTGCTAAGCAAAGGTATACGACGAAAAATTGGACCTTCAACTCCTCAATCCTGATGATGCAGGGGTATTGAATGCCTAAGCCATAAAACTTAGCTATTTCAATCTTACGCATTCAAAATGATATTTAAAAAAATGTAAGGTAAAACATTAGAAAAATGGTTGTATACGGTGGAAAATTGGACCTTCATCTCCTCAATCCTGATGATGCTGGGGTGCTTCAAGCTCAAACTATAGGCGTTAGCTACATGATCGCTACGTATATCTGATAAGATTACTAAGCAAAGATATAAGATGAAAAATTTGACCTTCAACTCCTCAACTCTGATGATGCAGGGGTACTTCAGGCTTAAACTATAGGCGTTGGCCATTTGATGCTTATGGGTATGTAATATATTTACAAAGCGAAGACGTATGATAAAAAAGTTGACCTTCAACTCCTCAACCCTGATGATGCAGGGTACTGCAAGTTTAAACCATAAGCATCGGCCATACGGTGCTTACTTATATGTAATGAGATTACTAAGCAAAGATATGACATGATAATTTTGACCTTCAACTCCTCAACCCTGATAATGCTGGGGTCCTTCAAGTTTAAACCGTAGGCATCGGCCATATTGTGCTTACGTATACATAATGTTGTTGTTCACAATACCAACAATGAGTTTCGGAGAGGATATAATTATGATCAAAAATTACACTTTGAATACAATTACCTGAAAGATGCAAGAGTACTACCAACCTTTTTAAATTGGATGGGTTATTTTTATCAGTATCAGTTGAATTATACTCTTAGTTATAAGGTTTATATTACTTTTTCTACTTTAAATATTGATATTTATAGGTCTATTCTTTAAATAAATGTTTACTCAGAAAAAGTTGTTTTATTCGGTTAGGTTAGGTTCGAACAGATTTTTCCAATTCAGAATCTAAGGGAGGGGGCGCGGTAGCGCCCCCGACCGGTTGTGTCAAAGAAGTCTATTTTTATATGATGACGTCAGCACAATTTTATTCATCCGAAAATCGGACGAATAATTAATTTTATTCATCCGGTTAGCGGACGACTAGCAACAGCCATAACTGATTTTATCGTGAGTGAAAAGCGTGAAAAAAAAAATTTTAAACAAAAAATAAAACAACCGACTTCCATGCCACATAAAAGTAAAAAATAATTTAAATACATGTTGGTTTAGAGCAAACACAGTTCTTAGTACATAGTCCCGAAGTCGGCGCTCATATAAGATACATGTAGTTTCGTCATGATCCAGCAAAATATGGTAAGCGCCGACTTCGGGACTATGTACTAAGAACTGTGTTTGCTCTAAACCAACATGTATTTAAATTATTTTTTACTTTTATGTGGCATGGAAGTCGGTTGTATTTTTTGTTTAAATTTTTTTTTTTCAATATGGCGTCTGCGGTCAGAAAAAGAGAAGGGAGGGACGATATCGTATGTATGACCCATAACAATATGGGTGTCAAATGGAAGCTAGTAAGTAGACCATTACAAATAAAAAAAAATGACAATATATAAAATTTGTCCTTATGTCTTCTCGGAGGTTCTCGGAAGTTCTCGGAAGTGTGTGAAGTCCACCAATTCACACTTGACCAGCGCGGTGGCCTATGGCCTAAAACTCTCTCATTCCGGGAGAAGACCAGTGCCCAGCAGTGGGACAATAATGGGTTGACGATAAAGTTAAATCTTATTCTCGATTAATTGTAAAACGATTTAATTGAACCAATTCACTTCCAGTACTTCCTCGTGGCGGAAATATGCTGGAACCTAACCCCGGACTCGGCGTTCCCGTCGTCCACCCACGGCAGCTTCAGGGACTACTACGCGGCGAAGTACGGCGTGACGCTCACCCAGCCGAACCAGCCGCTGCTGGACGTGGACCACACGAGCGCCAGGCTTAACCTGCTCACGCCCAGGTAGGTGGACAAGTAGAACCAGTGTAGTTCAACCGGGGAAGTACTACCGCCACACCTATTTCTAGTGTGCATCATTTCTTGTGTTTCGAGGGAAGGGTGTGGTTGCCGGCACTTTCACATGAGACGACCATCATAGTCCTCGGGAGTAGCAACGCATTTGTGATTGACTTCTGTATGAAGTTGATTACAGATGTCCATGGGCGGCAGTGGCCACTTACCGTCAGGTGAACTGCATGTTCGTTTGCTACGTTAGTCAAATAAAAAAAAAAGTAGGCAGGTTGACAAGTAGGCAGGCTGACGTTCTGGCAGGCAGACAAGTAGGCACTGACATTCAGACAGGCAGACAAGTAGGCACGCTGACATTCAGGCAGGCAGACAAGTAGGTACGCTGACATTCAGGCAGGCAGACAAGTAGGCACGCTGACATTCAGGCAGGCAGACAAGTAGGCACGCTGAAATTCAGGCAGGCATACAACTAGGCAGGCTGACATTCAGGTAGGCAGATAAGTAGGCAGGCTGACATTCAGACCAGCAGGCATATAACAGACAGATAAGTAGGCCGGTAGATGACAGGCAGAGGCAGGCAGACAGACAGATAAGCAGGCAGACAAACACACAGGCAGGCAAACCGACAGATTTAGCAGTTAGACAGATAAGCATTCAGACAACAAGCAAACAGACAGAAAGAGAGACATCCAGACAGGTAGACAGACGGGAAGAATGCAGGTAGGGAAATATACAAACAAATAGACAGAAGGGCGACCAGCAGACATACATGCAGACATAGAAACACAGTCTCTGTTGACAGAACGATAAGCAAGCAGACGGAAATACACGCAGATAGGTACGAGCAAGCAGTCCACTTGATGGTAAGTGCTTACTGCCACACATAGACATTTGTAGGCAACTTTATACAGAACTCAGGCTGTATCTGAAATCAATCACAGATGCGTTGCTATTCCCGACGACTAAGAGTGCGTTCCATTAGATGTTCACAAAGTTCACGCTCACGATCGCAGATCTTCCCGTTCCATTAGCTTGTGAGCGTTACTGACATAATCTATAGTGGAACAATTACTTCGACCAACCTTATTAGATGGATCGTTGTGACCGTCGCTGCTGCAGACAAGGCTCCCCTAAATGGCGCCTCTCCAACTCTAAATCCAACGGTTCAGATGGGATGAGGGGGGGGGGGCACCTGTACTCCTTTAGCCTTAACTTACTGTAACCATCTGTAATGTCGTGTGCCCTCAGATACGTGAACAGGAAGGGCGTGGCCCTACCAGTGTCCTCGGAGAGGACCCGGCGCGCCAAGCGGGACCGGCTGGACCAGAAGCAGATCCTGGTCCCGGAGCTGTGCACGGTGCACCCGTTCGCGGCGCCGCTGTGGTTCGCCACCGTCGCGCTGCCCTGCGTGCTGTACAGGTGTGTGTGTGTGTGAGACCCAGACCCAGAGCCAGACCAGACCAGAAGCAGTACCACCATCATATTGTCTATCTATCGACTTTTGCTTGTTTGTAATAGACTCCGACCGAGTCTCACACCCTCCACCCTCCTTCTCTTCTCCTTTCCCTCCTCTCTCCCTCCCTCCCCATTATCTTTCGTTCTCTTTCTCTCTGTGTGAGACCCAGACCCAGAGCCAGAGCAGACCAGAAGCAGATCCTGGTAGCATCATCATGTTTATCCCTCGGCTTTTGCGTATGTATTTGTAATAGACTTCGACCGAGGCACACCCCCTCCTTCTCTTCTCCTTTTCCTTCTGTCTACCTCCCTCCTCTCTCGATCTCTTGTTCTCTGTATATGTATGTGAGACCCAGACCAGAAGCAGATCCAGGTACCATCATCATAGTCTGTCCATCGGCCTTTGCGTATATATACCAAGGTGTATGTATTTATAATAGACTCCGACCGACCGAGATCGCCTTCCCCCTCTCCTTCTCTCCTCCTTTTCCTTCTCTCCTCCTTTTCCTTCTCTCCCCTCTCCCTCCCTCTTCCTATCTCTCGTTCTCTTTGTGTATGTGAGTGCGACGATTTTATACATATAAACAAAGGCAAAAGACAATAAGATGTAAAAAAAGCATAAAAATCTTATTACTTATCTACCAACCTAGATAGGTTGGTAAATAAGGTGTTACAGACACATGTACAGACACGTGGAAATATATCATTTATTTATACATGTATTATAGGATCAACGCGTTGCTAATAGCTGACGAAATCCGTCGGTCCGTCAGCGCGGACGTCGCGCTGGGCCTGCCGCCCATGCCTGGGGTCCCACCCCCACAGTGGCCACCGCTGGACTTCGGCTGGAGTCTAGCTGAGGTGAGTTAGAACTTAGTTACAAATGAACTATTGTTTCTAGTCTAGACCGAATCAAGAAATTCCGTAACGAAAAAACCTAACATCCCCCACTCCGCCTACCATGTACCGCCTACCGCGGCCGAGCGTTCGCTTAACGTGTATGTATATGGTACGACGAAGCTCGCACGGATCGAGACGAGCTGCTCGGAAATCGGACGAATACGTAAGCAGCTGTTTGTGAGAAAGTATATAGTATCAAAGAAAATATATATATATATATATATCAAAGAAAAAAATACTGCATAAATATATAAATAATTATAATTGAATAAGTTGATAAAAATGCTATGCAATAGCTTTACCGCGGCAGTTCCCGAGTGCCGCACGTTTTTTTAATATACGATTGAGATAAAAATGAGGCGACGATTCCAATCCTCGAGGATGCCAACGCCTACAATTGACTTCAAACAGAACCGATGTTCTATATGAAGTTGCTTGCAGACATCCATGCAGTGACCACTTACCATCAGTTGGATTGCACGCTCGTTTACTACTTCAACTTTGTATGTTTGTAAAATTTCAATAGCGTGTTTCAGGGCGCATGCAGCGACATCTGTTGACGACTTTTGGTAATTCGGTAATTCTTTATTGCATTTAAACAGGTACAGGCTAGGTGTTGTAATTTCACAATATTTATCTGTTTATGCTCTACGGGCGTACAATATTAAAATGTCACATAATACATTAAGAAATAAATAACAAATGGATTTACAAATTATTATATAGCGCATAAATGCCAAAATTAATAATAATAATGTATGTCAATTGCTATTACAGATTATTATAACTATGTATATTATTATAGAACTCATTTAAAAATGGGTTAAAATATATATTAAGCTATTTAATTTTAAGTCATATTAACACAAAACCTTTTTATCTTTTAAAAATTCGTCTATGGTATAGTAACATTTTTTATAAGAATATTTTTAGTCTTATTTTAAAACATGATAAATTGAGATCTTTTATTGTATCTGGCAAATGATTAGGTATTTTAGGTGCCATACCGTATACACTTTTCTTGAAAAATTTACTTTTTAAAACAGTGGTCGACATTACATTATATACATTCCTTGTTTTTCGTGGATGTTTGCCATATTCAATATTGAACATTTTTATTTGTTAACATTTATGGTATTGCCATGTATGTGTACAAAGCAATATTTTAATGTTATATGTTCAATGGACAAATATATGAATTTTGTCACTTCAGGTACTAAGCACTGACGAAAAGGGAGAAAAGATTGAAAAGAAGAAAGAAGAGGACGATTATAAAAAGGGAGATAAAGACAAGTAAGCGCTATAATATTTTTATTTATTATATCAAATCAAATCAAAATCTTTATTTGCTAAATAAGGTAAAAATGTATGGTAGTATGTCTTGAAAAGAAGATCCTCTTATTTTGCCATTTCGGCGTGCAAATTGTCATATAACCAGTACGAGTACCTTAAAAGTGTTACAACGATGAAGGTGTTACATAACAGCTATGCGAGAAGCACACTTGAGAGCAATGCAGTTATTTGGAGCCCACATGAGGAAAAATATAAGCTCATGCTGGAAAAACTCCAAAAAAAACATGCGTGCGTACAAAGTACACATGTCAGAAGTGAAACTTCTTCAGCGAACTAATTTATAAATCTTGTTTATATTTATACAAATCTTAAACTTTAAATTTCCAAGATTAAGAGGAAGGGAAAAAGGCGTGATACGTTCGCTCTGTCTCACTTTTTTTCTCAATCTTTCTCACTCGCTTGCTCCCTACTCTCACTCCACGGCTAGTTGCTCATGCTACGTTCGCCCTGTCTTACTCTCTCTCAATCGGTCTCGATCACTCTCTCTCTCTTTTCCGACACTTGCGTTGCATACCGGCGTGACGTTTCATCTGTAAAAATTTTACTCTCATGCGCCTAAAGAAGTTTCACTTCAAAAAGTTTTTAAGATGGTTGTATTTTCGTCAATACGGGTACTTTGTGGGTTATCCCTACGTATACCCCAGCCTTTTCTTATTAGGAATGGTTGGCTATACGACATTAGAAACGTAGAGATATGGCCTTAGTGGAATATATTTTTCAACTAATTAGGGGAAAAATACACAAACCATTCGTATTAGAACTGATATCATTGAATGTCTAATAAATATCTAAGGGTTCGACGTCGCGATCTTTTTGTAGTGCCAGCCTGCGAGCTTATTCTTGTAAAAGAGTCTCCTTTGGTTCGAGCTCTTACTTTACTAAACGGAATAGTGGCCTCTAGTTACAATTTTGATTTATTTCTCTCATCTCCTGCTGTATTTCGCAATACGGCAGGCCATTATATTGAGAAAATGTACAAACGCATTGGATAAATTATCTGTAATGTTTGTAAACCATATATATGTTAAATAAATAAATAAATGACTATTTTATTTTTATTTTTATTGTAATTGTCTACTTATTATATTTACAATAAAATATTAGTTAAAATAACCGCATTTTCTTTGCACTAACAATATGATATGGTCTGTTGTGATTTTGTTGATTAAAGTACAGCATTCCTTGCGTTTCGATGGAAGGGTGTGGTTGCCGGCACACTTTTATATGAGGCGACCATCATAGTCCTCGGGAGTGGCAACGCATCTGTGATTGACTTCAGATGGAACCCATGTTCTGTAAGAAGTTGATTACAGACGTCGCAGGGCGGCAGTGACCACTTACCATCAGGTGGACTGCATGCTCGTTTGCTACTTTAATGTCCGTAATATGTTTAAAAAACCGTTACATCACATATATATTTTTTTTAATTTTTCCAGGCAAAAAGAAGACAAGGAGCATAAAGAAGGAACAGAGGATGACGAGAAGTTGGCAGAAGTGAAAGAGAAGACGATCAACGACATTCTGCAGGAGAAAGAGGACGCGGAGAGTGTGAGTGAGAGAACGGTTACACTTTATATATGTGTATATTATAGTATGACACACACAAAGAGACACACCCACATATATGTATATGACGGAGGGGGTGGTTCTTTTTCGCTCATCGTATCAGGATAACCTACTGTGGGCTCTGATAGGGAATGTTAGCACGAGAATAAATTGCAGACTTGATTTTAACACGCAGTATATTGCCGAATTAAACTTGTTACAATCACTGAATTAATCAAACTAAATTAAGTAGGCAAGTAATCGTAGCACTAAGAACGCGGGATGATTTTAGAGTCGTCTGCTTCGGCCGACCGTCAACGATAGACTGAGGTGTCGGCCATTAAACTGGTACAACCCTAACTTCATCGAACGCCACTAGATGGCGCTGGCGTTCCGGTGTTGCCACAATACCGCCATTTCCGACATATACATACATTTTGGCGGCTGGAGATCTCCCGCCGGGCCAGGTGATACCACCTGATACATTACCTAATTTTTTACAATTATTGTACGATGGTTTAACGTTTTAACCTTTTACATTGACAATGATTTACTCGGGAAGTACTTTATTCGGGAAATTTAGATTTTTGGAGTTAACTCGTTAAGTACCGATTTGCATATAATAATAATAATAATAACGTTTCACACTCATAGCCCCACACTAGGATTCCCTGTGTCGTGGGTGCCATGTACAACACACAAGACAAGGACACACACCCAGACCAAGAACGGAAATTCAAACTGATCATTCAAATTTCCGCCTCGCTGGGAATCGAACCCAGGACCCTCAGATTAGCGGTACGGCGTGTTAACCATTGCGCCATCTGAAATATAAGGGCCCGGTATGAGAAAAATGTGAGGAGTAAAATCTACTGATGAATGACCTCGTTACGTTTTTGTGCGATGACTAATAAGCATCATTTATCCAAGTAATTCGAAGGCTTTATTTCCTTGCAGGGTTTCGAAATCGGCACATGGAGTAACGACATGGCGTCTTCGATACCACAGGAGTACGACGAATTTATGGAACCCTTGCCACCCAATCTCACCTTCTGCACCTCCGCCTCGGGTATGATATTACTAGCTCTAGCCCGCGGCTTCGCCCGTACGGTCAAAGGGAATTAACATTAGCATTTCATAGCGTGATTCAGAACTTGCAAATTAATTTTACTAACGGCATCTATTAACAGCGTCTGGAACTACTAAATATTTTACTAACGCCATCTATTAACATTCTGGAACTACTAAATATGTATCGATTAACAATACATCGATATTCTTATGGGAATGAGAGAGCGCGGTAAAAAGTAGCCTACGTCACTCTCCGCCCTCCTAACTGTCTCCCAGCATACAAATCATATCATATAATAGCTATGTGTCGACGTGAAAGAGGAACAATATATAATTCACATTTATAATATTGGTATGGATTGTGCTCGTCAGGTGGCGCAAACTGGTCGGATCCTATCGACAAGCCGAAAGCGGCTTTCGGTGCGTCCAAAACGTTCTCGATGGCCGAAAGTGACTGCTCGTATTTGTCCAGGTGAGTATCAGATTACAAAATAGAACATTACATCTAAACGGGTACGTAGCCACAATACGCTCGCACACACACACACACACACACACAAACACGCACACACGCGCCCGCGCGCCCGCACACACACACACACACACACAAACACGCACACACGCGCGCACACACACACGCAAACATACACAAACACACGCGCACGCGCGCCCGCACACACACACACACACACACACACACACACACACACACACACAAACAAATGCACGCAAACGCGAGTCACATGTATCTTTTTTGTGACGGGGAGGAAACCTTCAAAGGGTACACCGAAGCCTTGGGAGAGACTCCGGGTTATGTGGGATTTTTACCGTACTAAAACCCCCCGGTGGCCCAACGCTCCGTCTAGTCTCTAGACGGTATGCGACCACACATACCACCGTCCTTCTCGGGATCGCCTTACCGAACGCTTCGAGCTCCCACTCTGCCCGCCCGCAACTCCGGAAGCCCCCTTTAGTCGCCTCTTACGACAGGCAGGGGATGCCGTAGCCCTATTCTGATCCCGGAACTACAGGGACGCCTTTGCCTAGTTATTATGTTATTTTGTTTCTGTTTTTTTGTACGTAGGAGCAGTGATAGCCCTAATGGTTAAAACTTGCCCTCTCGATCGGGAGGTCCGAGGTTCAAACCCAGGCACGCACCACTGATTTATGTGCGTATTATACTTTAATTATCACTGCTTTTCGGTGAAGGAAAACATCGTGAGGAAACCTACACACCCGAGAGTTCTTTAAAAAAAAAGTTCTCGGAGGTGTGTGAAGTCCACCAATTCGCACTTGGCCAGCGCGGTGGACTATGGCCAAAACTCTCTCATTCTGAGAGAAGACCCTTACCCAGCAGTGGGACAGTAATGGGTTGACGACGACGACGACGTACGTTGTCTAGTGATAATTTTATACTTTAAATATTTGTATTCCTATTTTTGTTAGTTTGGGGCAATAAATAATATTATTATTATTACGAAAGCTACGTCTTTTATATTAATTGTGTATATTTGTCCGCAGTGACTTCGACACGGACGATTCAGACCTCAATTCGGAGGGTAGCGACGAAGATACAGACTCCACTGGGTTCTGCGGTAAAAACACTTACGGTGAGACGAATAACATGTTTTGTTGAAGTTAAACTTCTTTGGACGCGTTATGAAAAAATGATGAGGGTGGAATTATAAGATTCATCACACAAAAGTCACAGTATGAAGTTGAAATGAGAATGAAAATGCTATGCAATAGCTTTACCGCGGCAGTCCCCGAGTGCCGCACGTTTTTTTTTGTAAATAAATTTCTTTTTCATAAAATATTCATATTTTTTTATTTTGTTACGCCAAAGAAGTATAACTTCTAACGCGTGTACATAAATACACACACATTGTTTTTTGTAATATAATTTTATAAATAGCATGGTCCGTTTCGGGAGGGGTTAGAACGATTACGCTTACCCCATAGACCATAAAATAAATACATTTCGATACTCACTTTGAAGGTGGTAGAACCAGTGTAGTTCGACCGGGGTAGTACCACCGCTACACCTATTTCTAGCGTAAAGCATTTCTTGCGTGAGATGGAAGGGTGTGGTTGCCGGTACACCTTATATGAGGCGACCATCCTAGTTCTCGGGAGTAGCAACGCATCTGTGATTGACTTCACATGGAACCCATGTTCTGTATATAGTTGATTACAGATGTCGCAGGGCGGTAGTTACCATCAGGTGGACTGCATGCTCGTTTGCTACTTCAGTCAGATAACGGGCAGATACCACGTCACGCCAGTTGTGAAGCAGTTTTTGAAGTGAAACTTCTTTAGGCGCATGAGGGTAAAATTTTTACAGATGAAACGTCACGCCGGTATGCAACGGAAGTGTCGGAAAAGAGAGAGAGAGTGATCGAGACCGATTGAGAGAGAGTAAGACAGGGCGAACGTAGCATGAGCAACTAGCCGTGGAGTGAGAGTAGGGAGCAAGCGAGTGAGAAAGATTGAGAGAAAAAGTGAGACAGAGCGAACGTCGTATCACGCCTTATTCCCTTCCTCTTAATCTTGGAAATTTAAAGTTTTAGATTTGTATAAATATAAACAAGATTTATAAATTAGTTCGCCAAAAAGTTTCACTTCTGACATGTGTACTTTGTACGCACGCATGTTTTTTTTTTACTATAGAAGGAAGGATGTGCTAGCCTCAATTCCATATGAGGCGAACAATGTGACCATCTTAGTCTTTTAGAGTAGTAACAAGTTTGTGACTAACTATGGCTGTGATCATCAATTAATTTGGTTAGCAATCACAATCTTCCGTCGAAATGCAAGTACTGCTTCACTCCAGTCCCTACCTCTTCGATGAAAACGTACTTAGACCGTCTCAAATTAGTATACCCTTCAAACTGTCAATACAGGAGTGTTTTGGGTAGAAACAGGTGCGGCGGTGGTACACAGCAGTCCACCAATTTCTACTTGGCCAGCGCGGTGGACTATGGCCTAAAATTCTCATTCTGAGAGAAGACCCGCGCCCAGCAGTGGGACATTAATGGATTGTACCCCACACAGCAGTGCTGAACTGTTTTTGGATAGAAACGGGTGTGGTGGTGGGACAACCAATGAACGTTCCGTGTTTCCCAGCTATGGGCGTCCGCATCGAGTACAAGACTGCCCACGAGGCGGAAGCGGTGGACGTGGAGCGGAAGACCAGAGCCAGTGCCGCTCCTCAACCGCACGCGGGTGATGACGCACTGGACGTGGTCACCCAGCGCCGGCTGATGAGGGTGGGGCGGCTGCCTGAACAGGTGAGAGATGGAAGGAGATATTAGGACAAAAAGAGGGGGCGATAGTGTTGGGGTGGTCTCATAAGGGGCTGTCCATTAATCATGTGAGGCTCGAAAGGGGGGGGGAGGAGGGGTCCATAAAAATCACGAAATATCACAAGGGGGCGGGGGGGGGGGTAAAGTAATATATCACGTGTACTTAATTTTTCGGCAAACGCGCGATACTCACTCGAAAAGCGGCTTTACATGTATTTATTTTTAGTCAAACGCATACAAAATCGAATTAAATATTATGTCAGTCAAAAACAAACTGCAACCTTTCTGTCTACCTCTGAACCTTAATGTAGTAGTCATTTTCTATAATAAAATTAGATGATACTTATGGCAGTATTTTTTATAAACAAAAAATATAGATTCTTTGTAGGTAGGAAAAAATACACGTGATATAGGGGGAGGGGGGAGGGATAGACTTAAACCTCACCACGTATCACCAAGGGGGAGAGTAGGTCAAAAATGCCAAAAAAACACATCACGTGGATGGATGGCCCCTAAGTTAATGGATGGCCCCTAAGTCGTCCAGTCACCTATGGCGAATGGATTTCGAATATAGTCCAAGGGTGTTGAGAGGGAGGCGGCAGGATATTGGGTCTAGTGTGAAGAATCTGGAAGTGAGGGGGGTAGGGTCTCGTGGTAAAGTAAGTGGAAGCGGTGGATGTGGAGCGGAAGACCAGGGCTAGCGGGGCTCCGCAGCTGCACGCGGATGATGATGCACTGGACGTGGTGACCCAGCGCCGGCTGATGAGGGCGGGGAGGCTGCCTGGACAGGTGAGAGATGGGGGGAGGCTGCCTGAACAGGTGAGAGATAGGGGGAGGCTGCCTGGAAAGGTGAGAGATGGGGGGAGGCGGCCTGGACAGGTGAGAGGTGGGGGGAGGCTGCCTGTGAACAGGTGAGAGATGGGGGAAGGCTGGAAAGAAGGAGAAGACAGCCTTCATTGTCATTAAGCATTGTCATTAATAACCCAAGGCGATGGAATGTAATATTTCAACGGGGAAGTAACAACACTACAAATGACCCCATCCCTCACGATCCGACATCCATTTATTAGTGTCTCTACCACGAGACCCTCCTCCCTTCACTTCTATCTCTTCTGAGACTAACCCTAGCTTCTACCGGCACCCGGCATCCTCTTAGCCTGATCTTAAGGCCTATTATATTATTACTCTGTCTTTAAACTGTATTTACGCGTTACGAATAAACTATTTCTTTCGTTCAGTGTTCTTGATTCACAGATAAACTTGATTTGATTAAAATGTCTTAAGTTTGGTAAATGTAATATTAAAAAAAAAAACTAAATATACAAAGAAGAAAGACAATTACTTCAAACTAATATTATAAAGGCGAAAGTTTGTGAGTGTGTATGTTTGTTACTTTTTCACGACTGGAGCGATTTTCATAAAATTTGGTAGGGAGTTAGCTGGCACTCTGGATTAACATATAGGCTACTTTTTACTGTTGGAAAATATGTTATTCCCAGGGGACAATGGGTACATCGATTTTTTTAACGCGGGCGAAGCTGTGGGGTTTAGTTAATAAGAAATAATATTGTAACTGACAATTTGTTAATGCTCCCGTTCATTTTTTTTCCAGTACCTCGAAAAATACAACAACTCAGTCATGAAACACAAGCAAGACATAAAATCAGGCAATCTGATAACCAAAGATAATCCAATCAAAGAAATATTGCCGGATAATTCAAAAGAAATGGAAAGATTACGTAAAGTTTTGAATATTGATCGGTATAAAGTAGACAGGATAGATGATGTAGGAAAAATTAAAGATATAGATGAGTCTCTCATAGAACCAGAATCGATTAGTAATGATAATATTAAAATAGATTGTGATTGTGATAATAGTAAGAATGAGAATTTAATAATTGATGAGAATCATTTAAATAGCATCGATTCTGGTTTTGCTAAAGGCAGTCAGGATTGTTTTACAAATGAAAGAAGTAGTACAAAAATAGATAAAGAATTGAGACAAGTAAATCAGGATAAAATTAGGGAAGATCGTATAAAAATAAATGAACTTTTAGTGAAAAAAAATGAAGCATCGAAAAAAGATGTATCTATAAAAATATATGATGAATCAATTATAGGAAATGAAATTAATAGTAAAGGTAATCTAATTGAGTTGGATAGTAAAAGTGATGAAGTCTCTACAAAAGACAAATTTGACTCTCAACCTAAAACTATGTCGAGTGTAATAAAAGATAAGGAAGCAGACAAAGAAACTGCCACAAAAGATAGTTATAGCAAAGATACTTCAATTGCATTGTATAAAAAAGATATCGAAGCGTCTAAAAAAGATAAAAATAGCAGTCAAACTACATCAGATGATCATTTAGGTACAGTAGCTGCAAAAGATGGTGGTCAGAAAAAAGAAGAAGCAGCGTCAGCAAAAGATATGAACGACAGTCCGACTGCAACTGATAATAAGCTAGAGAATGACTTTAAAACGAAATTACTAGAAGAGATATTTCCGTACGGCGATAAATTGGAATTCAACGATGGGAAAGTGACTTTGGAAAGTATTGAAAGGAACAAACGGGTTTTGCTGAAGAATCTAAAAGAGAGGCTAACGCCTGATGAAGTTAAGAAGTTGAACTGCTTCTCAATGCTAGACATAGACATAGACTCTCCTGATTATGTGAACGAGAAAGTGGTCAACGTAGGCTTTGATACAAAAGACAATTATGTGGGGAAAGTGAACGCTTTCAGGACAGCGGAGGATTTCACGCCGTACTACAGGGAGAGTAAGGCGCAGAATTCGAAGGAGTTCGACTTTGACTATCAGCCGGATTTGGAGGGACATCCGGGGCCGAGTCCTAGTGTTATTTTGCAGGTATGTGTCTTTCGAGCGTCTGTATTATGCATGTTAATCGTATTTTTTTCGTCCTTATGTTTGTTTTTTTAACTGAAGTAGTAAATGTACTCGTATGTTTTATCAGAAGCAGGATTAAGTTTTTCGTGCGTATGTATAAGTTTGTTTGTTAAATATACATTAACCTCTCGTGTGTCTCTGTCAAAAATTAATTAATATAATTTGATAAATTACGTCCTACTTTTTACAATATGAAGTTTGGTTTTTTAAATTAAATTACGGTCATATTTCGGTCGTTGCGACGGCAATTTGTAAGTGCCCCCGTAGGCCTATGCAAAATCGACTAAAAGGGGCTTTCGGGGTTGCAGACGGCTAGAGTGGGAGCTCGAACCGTTCGGTCAGGACGGTTCGGTCATCCCGGGAAGGACGGCGGTATGTGTGGTCGCGTAAGACTAGACGGAGCGGTGGGCCCAGCCGCCTATCTGGGAAGAGCCCGATGGGGCAACGCGCTCGGAGGATTCCGGTGGAAATCGTTTCGAGATCCCGGAGTCTTCCTTTTTAGCGGGTTTTAGTGCGGTAAAAATCCCACATAACCCTGCGTCGCTCCAACGGCGTCGGGTACCTTTAAAGGTTTCCCTCTCGAGAACAAAAAAAAAGGGCTATACAAAATAAAGACATTTCATTTCATTTGCTCGACAGGCGTTGACAATGTCGAACGCGAACGACGGCATCAACCTGGAGCGGCTGGAGACTATCGGCGACAGCTTCCTGAAGTTCGCGATCACCGCGTACCTGTACTGCGCGCACCCCGCCGTGCACGAGGGGAAGCTCTCGCACATGCGCAGCAAGCAGGTGCGTTGGGGCACTTTTGACCCGTGAACGAATCGCGTGGCTAGTAAATGAGTTTAGGTCACTTTTGACCCGTAAAATGATTGCGTGATATTTAGCCATTAACTGCGTTTGTGTCACTTTTGACCCGTAAAACTAGTTTGGATTATTTTGACCCGTAAAATGGGTTTGGGTAACTTTTATGTCATAAATTGAGTTTGGGTATTTTTTGTCCGTAAATTGGGTTTTGGTCACTTTTGACCCGTAAAGTAGCTCTGGTCACTCAATACTAACACGTGTCCGCGAGTCGGCACCAACCTGGAGCGGCTGGAGACTATCGGCGACAGCTTCCTGAAGTTCGCGATCACCGCGTACCTGTAGTGCGCGCACCCCGCCGTGCACGAGGGGAAGCTCTCGCACATGCGCAGCAAGCAGGTGGGTGCGTTGGGGCACTTGGCCCCTAAATGAGTCGCGTGACTTTGGTTTTGGCTCTTTTTTACCCGAAAGTAGGTTTGGCTCATTTTGACCCGAAAGTAGGTATGGCTGTTTTTAACCCGATAGTAGGTTTGGCTCATTTTGGGTGTATTGGGTCACTTTTGATCCGTAAACGAATCACGTGACTCGTTAATGATTTTGGCTCATTTTGACCCGAAAGTCGGTTTGGCTCATTTTTGGCAAAGGAACTGGTTTTTGGGTTACTTTTGACCCTGAAAACAATCTTGGACCATTTTGACCCGTAAATTGAGTTTGAGTCGTTTTTGACTCCTAAAAATGAATTAGTTCCATGATATAAGTAAGAGTCACTTCTGACCCTTAAAATAATTTGTAAAACTTACGTCCTATGCCATACTTTTAAGTCTTTTTTGACCAATACTAAAATATTTCGTACAATAAAGTTTGGTCACTTTTGTCCAACAATTGGTCTTAAGTTTTTTTTTTTTATATCTGACTGAAGTAGCAAACGAGTATTCAGACCACCTGATGGTAAATCACTGCCGCCCAGCGACATCTGTAATCAACTCCACACAGAACATGGGTTCCATCTGAAGTCAATCAAAGATGCGTTGCTACTCCCGAGGACTATGATGGTCGCCTTATGTAATAGTGTGCCGGCTACCACACCCTTCCATCGAAACACGAGAAATGCTTCACGCAGAAATAAGTGTCAATCGCAATTTGTCATTTTAACATTAACAGAATATAATAAATACAATCAAATATATAATTTTATATCTTGTAATAAATATTATTCCTTTTTGAGATAATATTTTTTCGATTGCGCTTGAAATTTTAATTATTAATTTATTTTTCCCCAGGTATCAAACCTGAATCTCTACCGTCTCGGTCGGAACAAGCGTCTCGGCGCCAGAATGATAGCGTCGAAGTTCGAACCGCACGACAATTGGCTACCACCGTGTCACAAGCCGCCACCGACGCACCATCCCACTTCGGTGAGTGTTTTAATTAGAGATGCGCCGAATAGTGGTTTCACCGAATAACCGGATACCGAATACTATTCGGTTTAACTTTCACCGAACCGGATATTCGGCCGAATTAAAAGATATTAATAAAAAAAAATAATGTTGAATTGAGGTTTTAAATAAGTTTTCATATAAGAATGTGGTCTGTTTTTAAAAAAAATGCAAATTTGATTGAGGTTCCAAAAATGTTGATTTAAAGTAATTTTTTTTTATATATTATTGGCTTAATACAACACATTCTTAGGATAGGATTAGAATTTAGGATAGGATAGGATTAGATTTAGGAATAGGATTTCTTTGACATAACATTAATTTTACGTAAATAGTTTTGTCTCTATATTCTATACTGTGACGTGTAGCCAAGAAAATAGAAACACTCGAACCGAATATATTCGGCACCAAAACCGAATAATTCGGCCGAATACGGCCGAATAGTAAAAAGGATGCCAAATACGCCGAATACCGAATAAATCGAATATTCGGCACATCTCTAGTTTAAATAATAATTGACCTGGCGAACTTAGTTCAGTCTAAAAGTCAAAAATCTAAAATTATCAGTGTTTCTCTACTATATTATACATGTGTTATACATAAAAACCTTCCTCTTGAATCACTCTATCTATTAAAAAACTTCATTAAAATCCGTAGCGTAGTTTTAAAGATCTAAGCATACATAGGGACAGACAGCGGGAAGCGACTTTGTTTAATACCACGAAGTAAAGGTTAAAAAATTTAAAAAAATGCGCTTTTATATGTGAACTAAAATTCGGGATTAATTTTCGGTAATTAAAAAAAGCTCAGTGATTAAGAAAATTATGTTTTATCGTAAAATCGTGAACTATATTATGAAGTGTTATCAAAACGAAACAGGTACCTTATATAGGTTTAAAGACATTTATTCTCAAAAAGACATATTTGTCACTTACATGAGAACGTGGTTCATAGAAAAGATACACAAGTTCGTCGTCACACTGTACATACATTGTTACGAGACATATCTCACGTTGTGTACAGGGCGATCAAGAAATGCAAATGCAGAAGGACGCGGCGACGGACAACGCCGGGTGCTTCATACCGTACAACCTGATCACACAGCACAGCATACCTGGTGAGTTGTTTGAATCGTGTTTGAAATAAGCAGATCTAACAAACTAAGGTAAAACCAGTGTAGTTTGACCGGGGAGGTATCAACCAACCACCTCGCTTAAGCATTGTAGAGATGAATGTACCAGGTGGATTCATCCTCGTATTCATATTGGTGTTTATTCTGGTATTCATTTTGTTATTAATTCTGATATTCATTCTGATATTTATCCTGGTATACATACTGGTATTCATTCTGGTATTCTGATATTAATTTTGATGTTCATTCTAGCATTCATTTTGATATTCATTCCGGTATTAATTCTGATATTCACTCTGATATTTATTCTGGTATTCATTCTGGTATTACTTCTGATGTTCTGATATTTATTCTGATGTTCATTCTAGTATTCATTTTGGTACTCATTCTGGTATTTATATATTCTGGTATACATACTGGTATTTATTCTGGTATTAACTCTGATATTCTGATATTAATTCTGATGTTCATTCTAGTATTCATTTTGGTATTACTTCTGATATTCATTCTGATGCACATTTTAGCATTCATTTTGATATTCATTCTGATATTAATACTGATATTTATCCTCTTATACATACTGGTTTTCATTCTGATATTTTGATATGAATTCTGGTATTAATTCTGATATTCATTCTGGTGTTCTTTCCGATATTCATTCTAGTATTCTTTCTGGTATTCTGATATTTGTTCTGATGTTCATTCTAGTATTAATTTTGGTATTAATTCTGGTATTAATTCTGATATTCATTCTGATACTCATTCTGGTATTCTATCCGATATTCATAATAGTATCCTTTCTGATATTTATTCTGATGTTCATTCATTTTGATATTCATTCCGATATTCATTGTGATATTTATTCTGGTATAAATACTGGTATTCATTCTGATATTAATTCTGATTTTCATTCTGGTATTTATTCTGATATTTATTCTGATATTCTTTCCGATATTCATTCTAGTATTCTTTCCGATGTTAATCCTGGTGTTCTTTCTGGTATTCATCCTGGCATTCACTCTATTATTATTTCACAGACAAGTCGATAGCCGATTGCGTGGAGGCCCTGATAGGCGCCTACCTCCTGGAGTGCGGTCCGCGGGGCGCGTTGCTGTTCATGTCGTGGCTGGGCATCAGCGTGCTGCCGCGGCACGCGCTGCCCCTGCCGCCGGACCATCCGTACGTGCGGGCGGGGGGGACGCAGGTGAGGGGGGGGGGGGTGAATGATCAGCAAGGTGGTAGATGCGGGGGGACGTTAGTTAGGGGGTGTGGGTATGAATGGAGGATGACGGACCTATAGGAGGACCTGTGGGGGGGAGACAATTTAATCAGCAATATGGTACACGTTGGGAGGACCTATAGGGGATCCTGTGAGAGGGGGGGGATAATTTGATCAGCAGTGTGGTAGACGTGGGGAGCGGGACGCAGGTGAGAGGGGAGTGAAGGGGGATGTTTAATCAGCAAGGTGGTAGACATGGGGGGGGGGGGGACATTTGAAGGGGGTTATACGGTTACAGTGGTGGAGGAAAGGGTCTATATGATCAGCAACGTTATTGAAACGCGGCGAAAGCATGTGAGGTGGTCTATTTGATCAGAAAGGGAGTACATACAGGGGTAAGCACGTGAAGGGGGGTGCGTGGCATTTCTTGCGTTTCGATAGAAGGATGTGGTTGCCGGCACACTTTTATATGAGGCGACCATCCTAGTCCTCGGGAGTAGCAACGCATCTGTGATTGACTTCACATGGAACCCATGTTCTGTATGTAGTTGATTACTGATGTCCATGGGCGGCAGTGACTACTTATCAGGTGGATTGCACGCTCGTTTGCTACTTCAGTCAGATAAAAAAAAACACAAGAAGCGACTACCAACGCCCTTTTGGCAAGTAGCAATACATCTGTGTTTAGATGGAATCTTTGTTCTGTATGAAGTTGCTTACAGATGTCCATTGGCGACAGTTGCCACTCATCATCAGGTGAATTGCATTTTCATTTGCTAATTGAGTTGAATAAAAAAAATCAAAGATTCAAATCAAAACGATTCTAAAGAAGATTCAGTTGAAAATGTATCTATATGTTCCCAGAAACCACCAGCAACGCCCTCCCCGAAGCAATCCTACGCATCGTCATCGATCTCGTGCTCCTCCGACACGGAGTCCGGGTCCTCCGAGTCGGAGGAGGAGCCGGAGCCGGAGGCGGAGTGCGAGTGGAGCTGGCGCGGGCGGCCGGTGGGCTCGCTGCGCCCGCAGCGGACGGAGGACGGCCGCTGGGTGCAGGTGGGTGGCAGGGGAGTTGGGGATGGGGGTTGGGTACTAGTGGGGGATGGAGGACTGGGTATACAGATGGGTAATAGCAGTGATAGCCTAATGGTTGAAACTTGCCCTCTCGATCGGGAGGTCTGAGGTTCAAACCCAGGCACGCACCACTGATTTATGTGCGTATTATAAATTAATTATCACTGCTTTTCGGTGAAGGAAAACATCGTGAGGAAACCTACACACCCGAGAGTTCTTAAAAAAAAAAAAGTTATCGGAGGTGTGTGAAGTCCGCCACTTCGCACTTGGCCAGCGCGGTGGGCTATGGCCTAAACTCTCTCATTCTGAGAGAAGACCCGTTCCCAGCAGTGGACAATAAAGGGTTGACGAGACGAGAGAATGGGGCCTGGCTGCAGGTGGGTGCCGGGGGAGTTGGGGATGGGGGTTGGGTTCTGGCGGGGCATGCGGGACAGATGGGTAATGGGGGACGGAGCCTGGGTGCAGTTGGGTGGTGGGTGGAGAGTGTGGTGTACTGGTGGGGAAGGGGGGGTTGGGTGCTAGTGGGGCATGGGAGACAGATGAATAATGGGGGTTGGGTGTTAGGGGATGGGGCCTGGGTGCAGGTGGGTGGTGGGGGAAGAGTGTGGTGTGCTGGTGGGATAGGGATAGTCGGGGATGGGGGACAGATGGGTAATGGAGGCTGGCTGGGAGGACGGGCGAAGGCTTTGTAACGCCGAAGACGGCCACCAGGGGGGATATAGTGAGGTGAAAATCCGATATAAACCTGCGTCGCTCCCACGGCGTTGGGTACCTTTTGAAGATTTCTCCGTCGGCCCGCCCGGAAGCCCTTTTAGTCGCCTCTTACGACAGGCAGAGGATACCGTAGCCCTATTCTGATCCCGGAACTACAGGTGTATAGTTGGGCGATAAGTAAGGGGTGTGAAGTACAGCTACGACATCATTCTGCCTGCATAAATGCGAGCGATCCATTTTATAAACGACGTTACACAAGCGCGACGTAGTTGTAAATATGTATATATTTTCGATTCCAGACAATATTCGGTGAGTTGCGGGCACCTCCATCTCCCCTACTCCGATACGTCGAGGATCCTGAAGGAGAACTGGAAAGGATGTTATCCGGTAAGGTTTTTAAAATTTACTTATTATTTATGTATTGAACACTTTCGGTCTTGCTCTATATTTATAAAATGGATGTTTGTCTGATGCACACTTTCACATGAGGCGACCATCATAGTCCTCGGGAGTAGCAACGCATCTGTGATTGACTTCAGATGGAACCCATGTTCTGTATGAAGTTGATTACAAATGTCCATACGGCAGTGACCACTTACCATCAGGTGTACCGCTCGTTTGCTCTTTCAGTCAGATAAAAAAAAAAGTATCGTAAACATAATTGTTCTCAACCATCAGATATCCGCAGACAAAATCACCTCCCCCCACTAATTTAATCATCCTTCCATATTCACAGGCTACGAAGCCCTGGAGCGCACTCTTCACTACCGCTTTCGAGACCGTTCCCTACTGTTACAAGCGTTGACGCACGCGTCCCATCAGCAGAACCGGCTGACGGACTGCTACCAACGGCTGGAGTTCCTCGGGGACGCTATACTGGGTGAGTAGAGGAGGGATAAGGTGGGGAGGGAGGGTTCTAGTCTCACTTCCCCTAGGGCGAACTCTCCATTATCGCTTCCGAGGCTGTTCCTTGCTGTTGCAAGTGTTGACCCAGATCAGCAGAACAGATTGACTGACTGCTACCAGCGGCTGGAGTTCCTCGGAGACGCTATACTGGGTGAGTAGAGGGGGGATAAGGTCGGGGAGGGGGGGGGTTCTAGTCTCATAGATATGGGATGCCATAGGGGAACTAGGGGCAACGTCAAAGAGATGGGCAACAGTTTCTTCTTGTGAAACATCGACATCTCGTCTCATGAGCAAGAAATGCTGACCGATTGCTAGCAGCGATTGGAGTTCCTCGGTGACGTCATGTCGGGTGAGTGCGGGTAGACGGGTAGGGGAGATTAAGGGGGACGATGAGCTCGTGGATGTCGTAGAGGACTATAGGCGCCGAACACAAGATGGTCAGCAGCGTCTACCTGTGTGACCGTTTCCTGCTGTTGCAAGCGTTGACCCACGCGTCCTATCAGCAGAACAGACGTGCCAGATTCCTCGGGGACTCTATACTGGGTGAGTAGACTAGAATGAGTGGGGTATGCTGTGTCTACGCGTGGATGGCATAAGGAGATGTGCAGTACTGTCTTCTTGTGTAAAATCGGTGATTGGGAGGTGGTGATAAGATAGGAGGAGGGATAAGTTCCTTCTCTTCCCATGAATACCATAGTCTGTAGTCACCAGATGGTAATTGGACCTACTTATGAAAAAAGGAACCAACGAGTTTTCCTCCTGTATTATTAAAAACGTTGATGATTTTTAGTAATATCATATTTGTATACATAGAACAAATTATTTTGTGCAACATTGTAATTACACTTTATTAAAAATAACCTACAATTATACAGTAAACCAAATTTTGACAAATATGCATCGATATAGAAAAACCCAAGGTACACATTCAGCGTCTTAAAACTGCCCCGTGTGAAAGAGCGCTCAATTTCAAAATTGAGCACTCATTTCAAGTAGTAAAATGTTATTGCTTTTTGCTTAAAGCGTTGTAAATACAACTTTAAATCATGGACGTAAGGTTTTATTGTTAAAATTTTGTTATGACCATCTAAAAATAACTACACTACATTTGACGACAGTTTTAGGTGTCATTTTTGGTCGAAACTGTGTATCTAGTGTATTTCTATATCGATGCAAATATGTTTTTTTCTCAAAACTGTCGTTGTGTGGGTTGATTCTGTTTTGCATAAGTAGGTCCAATTGGTCTCCGCCCTCGGGCATCGTAAGCAACTTCATATGGAAAAGGGAATCTGAAGTCAATCACAGATGCGTTGCTACTCGTGAAGACTGACATTTCGAGTGGTTAACGACGCACATCTATATGAGGATATAGATGTGCGTCGTTAACCACTCGAAACGCAAGAACTGCCCTCACGCTAGAAATAAGTGTGGCGATGGTACCTCCCAAATGGTATAACCAACCTCAAGGTGGTAGAACCAGTGTAGCCAACCAATAACCTAACAATTAGGCTGTAGGTGGTAGAACCAGTGTAGTTCGACCACGAACCAGTGTAGTACCACCGCCACACCTATTTCTAGCGTGAAGCATTTTCGACGGAAGGGTGTTGGTTGCCGGCACACTTTTATATGAGGCGATCATCATAGTCCTCGGGAGTAGCATCTGTAATTGACTTTACATAGAACTTCATGTTCTATATGTAGTTGATTACAGATGTACATGAGCCGCAGTGACCACTTACCATCAGGTGGACTGCATGTTCGTTTGCTACTTTTCATATAAAAAAATATATGTTTCCAGATTACCTGATAACCCGGCACCTGTACGAGGACGCGCGGCGGCACTCGCCCGGCGCGCTCACCGACCTGCGCTCCGCGCTCGTCAACAACACGATCTTCGCTACGCTCGCGGCGAGGCACGGGTTTCACAAGTGAGTACGATTTTGCGACTGGTCGGTGCGATTTTGCGACTAGTTCATGCGATTTTGCGATTAATAGGTGCGATTTTGTGCTGGTCGATTCGCGTCATAATTTAGTGTTGGTCGGGCGATTGTGCGACTGGTTTATGCGATTTTGCGACTGGTCGCTGCGATTTTGTGAATATTTTTTCGTGTTTCTGTGCACCTCTCTTTATGATTGTCATTTAATTGAAAATTTATAACGACATTTTTTTATAACATTGAAGTAGCAAACGAGCATGCAGTCCACCTGATGGTAAGTAGTCAGTGCCGCCCTGCGACATCTGTCGCTTCGGTCGTAATTCGACCGTAATTTAAATTAAAAAAAATATCATCTTATTGTCCAACGTAGTACGAATATTTCTAAAATTCAAATAAAGTGTAATAATTTTCAAGTAATTTTGAATTTAAATATTAAAAGAGGTTTAATTAGCTAAGCTTCATTTAAAAGCAATAGCGGGTATTTTGTCAAAGACAGACATTTCTGACGTTATACGTTTTCATAGAAAGACATTGAATATTCTATTTCGTTTATTATGTACATGTTTGTGTCAATTGCTAGGTAGTGTGTGTAACGTGTTTTTAGTTGATTTTATGTATGTTTTATGCATAATTTGAAAAAAATATTAGCATTGCTCAATCCTTCTCTACATCAACTATAACCGTGCGTAATTTCCATACTCCTTCGCCTGTGTATCTTAAAAACGAATCACAAGTTTTTTCTTCACGTATCTATACTAATATTATAAAGCTGAAGAGTTTGTTTGTTTGTCTGAACGCGCTAATCTCAGGAACTACTGGTTCGAATTGAAAAGTTATTTTTATGTTGAATAGACCATTTATCGAGGAAGGCTTTAAGCTATATATATATTTAAACGCGAGTGAAACCGCGGAAACTGCTAGTTAAATATATATAGATTCGTTGTGAGAGGAAAATTATTATATTAATTGTATTTTTGAAGTGAAACTTCTTTATCGGTGTTGGAAAAAAAATTAGTGTAACATTTTTTCGTTACGCGCCATCTTTTTCTGTTACGCGCCATCTTTTTCTGTTACGCGCCATCTTTTTTTTTCCGTTACGCGCCATCTTTTTCTTATCCCTACCACGCGTGATATTAGATAGATTATTTAACCAATTTCTGTAAAGTTGCATATAGTAAATTATTTTTTGAAAAATAACGTCATAAAGAAGTTTCACTTCTTACGAGTGTACGCTAGTACACGCACACATTTTTTGTATCCTAGGTACTTCCGTCACATGTCGCCCGGTTTGAACGAGGTGCTGACTAAGTACGTGAAGATACAGGAGGAGAACGGACACTCTATTAGTGAAGAGGTAGGTTCATATAGAACTCACTGTATGCCGCGTATTTTTTTATCTGACTGAAGTAGCAAACGAGCAGTCCACCTGATGGTAAGTCACTGCCGTATGGACATCTGTAAGCGACTACATACAGAACACGGGTTCTATCTGAAGAACTAACCGTAAGCCGCGTATTTTTTTTATCTGACTGAAGTAGCAAACGAGCAGTCCACCTGATGGTAAGTCACTGCCGTATGGACATCTGTAAGCGACTACATTCAGAACATGGGTTTCTGAAGTCAATCAGATGCGTTGCTACTCCCGAGGAATATGATGGTCGCCTCATATAAAAGTGAGCCGGCAACCACACCCTTCTAATGAAACACAAGAACTGCTTCACGGTAGAAATAGGTGCGGCGGTGATGCCTCCCTGGTTGAACCATTGCTCTACCAACTTGCAAATTTTATGTGGCAGACTAAATTCCACGCGAGCGAAGCCGCGGGCAAGGGCTAGTAGAACATAAATCCCTCTTGGAGCAGTGATAGGCTAATGGTTGAAACTTGCCCTCTCAATCGGGAGGTTCAAACTCAGGCACGCACCACTGATTTGTCTCGTCAACCCATTATTGTCCCACTGCTGGGCACGGGTCTTCTCTCGGAATGAGTTTAGGCCACAGTCCACCGTGCTGGTCAAGTGCGAATTGGTGGACTTCACATATCACCGAGAACTTTTTTTAAAGAACTCTCGGGTTTTTCCTCACGATGTTTTCCTTCACCGAAAAGCAGTGATAATTAATTTCTAATGCACATAACTCTCTCATTCTGAGAGAAGATTCGAGCCCAGCAGTGGGACAATAATGGGTTGACGACGACCGTTTTTATCCTTTGCGTACGGAACCCTATGTATGAGCTCAAGCCAAGCGTAAACCAAGCCTAACATTTCCAGCACTACCTCATCCAAGAGGACGAGATGGAGCAAGCTGAAGACGTGGAGGTCCCGAAGGCTCTCGGGGACCTGTTCGAGTCGGTCGCCGGGGCCATCTTCCTGGATTCCGGTGAGTGACCATCTATTTGAAAAAGCTTTTTTTTATCTGACTGAAGTAGCAAACGAGCATGCAGTCCACCTGACGGTAAGTGGCCACTGCCGCCCTGCGATATCTGTAAACAACTACATACAGAACATGGGTTTCATATGAAGTCAATCACAGATGCGTTGCTGCTCCTGAGGACTATGATGGTCGCCTCATTAAGTGTGCCGGCAACCACACCCTTCCATCTCACGCAAGAAATGCTTCACGCTAGAAATAGATGTGGCGGTGGTACTTTCCCGGTCGAACTACACTGGTTCTACCACTTTTTGACACTCATAGCCCCACACTAGGATTTTCTCCTGTGTCGTGGGTGCCATGGACACACACAATACAAGGCACCCAGACCCAGAACAAAAAAAATCGGTTGTCTGTAAAGTCGGTTTAATGACGATAGTTGAATGTGACAACGTGCAGTAAATAAATCTAAATTCGTCATTTAGACACCTGTTTGGGCGGGAATCGAACCCGGAACCCACAGCGTGTCACTTAAAACGGAAATATGTGTTTATAGAGTTGGATGCGGGAGAGTAGTTCAAACAACCATACGATTTGGGTAACATTTTATTATTACTATAAATATGAGCAATATACAACTTATATAAACATTTACAACATTTCAATTGGCCTTATTCCATAAACTATTCAAAATAAGAAAAAAAGATTTGTATTCTTTATTTTTTTTTTGGTAAATGTGAATTTACATTATATAAGGCACACTTTTGTATGAAGCGACCATCATAGTCCTCGGGAGTAGCAACGCATCTGTGATTGACTTCAGATGGAACCCATGTTCTGTATGGAGTTGCTTAAATATATCGCGAGGTTCGTTTGCTACTTCAATCAGATAAAAAAGAAACTTTTTTTCGATTAAAGTAGCAAACGAGTATGCAGTCCACATGATGTCACATCTGTAAGCAACTTTATATAGAACATGGTATCTATCTGAAGTCAATCACAGATGCGTTGCTATTCCCGAGGACTAAGATATCGCCTTATACAAAACGCTAGGTTACGTTAGTGGGTGTGGCAATGGTCCCCGGCTGAATTACACTGTTTCTACCATCTTCTGTACATCCTATAGCGTTCTATATATCGTGTATGCGTACAGGCATGTCGCTCGGCGCCGTGTGGGCGTCGTACGTGCGTCTGATGGGCGCCGAGCTGGAGGCGTTCAGCGCCGCCGCGCCCAAGTCGCCCGTGCGCGAGCTGCTCGAGGCCGAGCCCGACACCGCCAAGTTCGGGTGAGTGCGACGCACACGTACAAAAACATACGCGATAGCACACATACAGGATTGTAAACGCACATACTCCATCCATTTACTCGCGCTCTCACACACCCACACACTCGCGCGCGCTCTCTCACACACACCCTCACACTCAGGCGCGCTCTCACACATACCTACACTCCCTCACACTCGCGCGCGCGCTCGCACACACACCCACACTCCCTCACACTCGCGCGCGCGCTCTCACACACACCACACTCCCTCACACTCGCGCGCGCGCTCGCACACACACCCACACTCCCTCACACTCGCGCGCGCGCTCGCACACACACCACACACTCACACTCCCTCACACACACACATCACACACCCACACTCCCTCACAATCGCGCGCGCGCTCTTACACACCACACACCCACACTCCCTCACACTCGCGCGCGCGCTCTCACACACACCCACACACCCTCACACTCGCGCGCGCGCTCGCACACACACCCACACTCCCTCACACTCGCGCGCGCTCACACACACCCACACTCCCTCACACTCGCGCGCGCGCTCTCACACACTCCCTCACACTCGCGCGCGCGCGCGCGCGGTCACACACACCCACACTCCCTCACACTCGCGCGCGCGCTCGCACACACACCCACACTCCCACACACTCGCGCGCGCGCTCGCACACACACCCACACTCCCACACACTCGCGCGCGCGCTCTCACACACACCCACACTCCCTCACACTCGCGCGCGCGCTCTCACACACCCCCACACTCCCTCACACTCGCGCGCGCGCTCTCGCACACACCCACACTCCCTCACACTCGCGCGCGCGCTCTCACACACCCCCACACTCCCTCACACTCGCGCGCGCGCTCTCGCACACACCCACACTCCCTCACACTCGCGCGCGCGCTCGCACACACACCCACACACCCTCACACTCGCGCGCGCGCGCTCACACACACCCACACACTCGCGCGCGCGCTCGCACACACACCCACACTCCCTCACACTCGCGCGCGCGCTCGCACACACCCCCACACTCCCTCACACTCGCGCGCGCGCTCGCACACACCCCCACACTCCCTCACACTCGCACGCGCGCTCGCACACACACCCACACTCCCTCCACTCGCTCGCGCGCTCGCACACACACCCACACTCCCTCACACTCGCGCGCGCGCTCGCACACACCCCCACTCTCCCTCACACTCGCGCGCGCGCTCGCACACACACCCACACTCCCACACACTCGCGCGCGCGCTCGCACACACACCCACACACCCTCACACTCACGCGCGCGCGCTCACACACACCCACACACTCGCGCGCGCGCTCGCACACACACCCACACTCCCTCCACTCGCTCGCGCGCTCGCACACACACCCACACACCCTCACACTCGCGCGCGCGCGCTCACACACACCCACACTCCCTCACACTCGCGCGCGCGCTCTCACACACTCCCTCACACTCGCGCGCGCGCGCGCGGTCACACACACCCACACTCCCTCACACTCGCGCGCGCGCTCGCACACACACCCACACTCCCACACACTCGCGCGCGCGCTCTCACACACACCCACACTCCCTCACACTCGCGCGTGCGCTCGCACACACACCCACACTCCCTCCACTCGCTCGCGCGCTCGCACACACACCCACACTCCCTCACACTCGCTCGCGCGCTCGCACACACACCCACACTCCCTCACACTCGCGCGCGCGCTCTCACACACTCCCTCACACTCGCGCGCGCGCGCTCACACACACCCACACACTCGCGCGTGCGCGCTCACACACACCCACACTCCCTCACACTCGCGCGCGCGCTCGCACACACACCCACACTCCCGCACACTCACGCGCGCGCTCGCACACACACCCACACACCCTCACACTCACGCGCGCGCGCTCACACACACCCACACACTCGCGCGCGCGCTCGCACACACACCCACACTCCCTCCACTCGCTCGCGCGCTCGCACACACACACCCACACACCCTCACACTCGCGCGCCCGCTCTCACACACACCCACACTCCCACACACTCGCGCGCGCGCTCTCACACACACCCACACTCCCTCACACTCGCGCGCGCGCTCGCACACACACCCACACTCCCACACACTCGCGCGCGCGCTCTCACACACACCCACACTCCCTCACACTCGCGCGCGCGCTCGCTCACACACCCACACTCCCTCCACTCGCTCGCGCGCTCGCACACACACCCACACTCCCACACACTCGCGCGCGCGCTCGCACACACACCCACACTCCCTCACACTCGCGCGCGCGCTCGCACACACACCCACACTCCCACACACTCGCGCGCGCGCTCTCACACACACCCACACTCCCTCACACTCGCGCGTGCGCTCGCACACACACCCACACTCCCTCACACTCGCGCGCGCGCTCTCACACACTCCCTCACACTCGCGCGCGCGCGCTCGCACACACACCACACACTCACACTCCCTCACACACACACATCACACACCCACACTCCCTCACAATCGCGCGCGCGCTCTTACACACCACACACCCACACTCCCTCACACTCGCGCGCGCGCTCTCACACACACCCACACACCCTCACACTCGCGCGCGCGCTCGCACACACACCCACACTCCCTCACACTCGCGCGCGCTCACACACACCCACACTCCCTCACACTCGCGCGCGCGCTCTCACACACTCCCTCACACTCGCGCGCGCGCGCGCGCGGTCACACACACCCACACTCCCTCACACTCGCGCGCGCGCTCGCACACACACCCACACTCCCACACACTCGCGCGCGCGCTCGCACACACACCCACACTCCCACACACTCGCGCGCGCGCTCTCACACACACACCCACACTCCCTCACACTCGCGCGCGCGCTCTCACACACCCACACTCCCTCACACTCGCGCGCGCGCTCTCACACACCCCCACACTCCCTCACACTCGCGCGCGCGCTCTCGCACACACCCACACTCCCTCACACTCGCGCGCGCGCTCGCACACACACCCACACACCCTCACACTCGCGCGCGCGCGCTCACACACACCCACACACTCGCGCGCGCGCTCGCACACACACCCACACTCCCTCACACTCGCGCGCGCGCTCGCACACACCCCCACACTCCCTCACACTCGCGCGCGCGCTCGCACACACCCCCACACTCCCTCACACTCGCACGCGCGCTCGCACACACACCCACACTCCCTCCACTCGCTCGCGCGCTCGCACACACACCCACACTCCCTCACACTCGCGCGCGCGCTCGCACACACCCCCACTCTCCCTCACACTCGCGCGCGCGCGCTCGCACACACACCCACACTCCCACACACTCGCGCGCGCGCTCGCACACACACCCACACACCCTCACACTCACGCGCGCGCGCTCACACACACCCACACACTCGCGCGCGCGCTCGCACACACACCCACACTCCCTCCACTCGCTCGCGCGCTCGCACACACACCCACACACCCTCACACTCGCGCGCGCGCGCTCACACACACCCACACTCCCTCACACTCGCGCGCGCGCTCTCACACACTCCCTCACACTCGCGCGCGCGCGCGCGGTCACACACACCCACACTCCCTCACACTCGCGCGCGCGCTCGCACACACACCCACACTCCCACACACTCGCGCGCGCGCTCTCACACACACCCACACTCCCTCACACTCGCGCGTGCGCTCGCACACACACCCACACTCCCTCCACTCGCTCGCGCGCTCGCACACACACCCACACTCCCTCACACTCGCTCGCGCGCTCGCACACACACCCACACTCCCTCACACTCGCGCGCGCGCTCTCACACACTCCCTCACACTCGCGCGCGCGCGCTCACACACACCCACACACTCGCGCGTGCGCGCTCACACACACCCACACTCCCTCACACTCGCGCGCGCGCTCGCACACACACCCACACTCCCGCACACTCACGCGCGCGCTCGCACACACACCCACACTCCCTCACACTCGCGCGCGCGCTCTCACACACTCCCTCACACTCGCGCGCGCGCGCTCACACACACCCACACACTCGCGCGTGCGCGCTCACACACACCCACACTCCCTCACACTCGCGCGCGCGTGCGCGCTCACACACACCCACACTCCCGCACACTCACGCGCGCGCTCGCACACACACCCACACACCCTCACACTCACGCGCGCGCGCTCACACACACCCACACACTCGCGCGCGCGCTCGCACACACACACCCACACACCCTCACACTCGCGCGCCCGCTCTCACACACACCCACACTCCCACACACTCGCGCGCGCGCTCTCACACACACCCACACTCCCTCACACTCGCGCGCGCGCTCGCACACACACCCACACTCCCACACACTCGCGCGCGCGCTCTCACACACACCCACACTCCCTCACACTCGCGCGCGCGCTCGCACACACACCCACACTCCCTCACACTCGCGCGCGCGCTCGCACACACACCCACACTCCCACACACTCGCGCGCGCGCTCTCACACACACCCACACTCCCTCACACTCGCACGCGCGCTCGCACACACACCCACACTCCCTCCACTCGCTCGCGCGCTCGCACACACACCCACACTCCCACACACTCGCGCGCGCGCTCGCACACACACCCACACTCCCTCACACTCGCGCGCGCGCTCGCACACACACCCACACTCCCACACACTCGCGCGCGCGCTCTCACACACACCCACACTCCCTCACACTCGCTCGCGCGCTCGCACACACACCCACACTCCCTCCACTCGCTCGCGCGCTCGCACACACACCCACACTCCCTCACACTCGCGCGCGCGCTCTCACACACTCCCTCACACTCGCGCGCGCGCGCTCACACACACCCACACACTCGCGCGCGCGCGCTCACACACACCCACACTCCCTCACACTCGCGCGCGCGCTCGCACACACACCCACACTCCCTCACACTCGCGCGCGCGCTCGCACATACCCACACTCCCACACACTCGCGCGCGCGCTCTCACACACACCCACACTCCCTCACACTCGCACGCGCGCTCGCACACACACCCACACTCCCTCCACTCGCTCGCGCGCTCGCACACACACCCACACTCCCACACACTCGCGCGCGCGCTCGCACACACACCCACACTCCCTCACACTCGCGCGCGCGCTCGCACACACACCCACACTCCCACACACTCGCGCGCGCGCTCTCACACACACCCACACTCCCTCACACTCGCGCGCGCGCTCGCACACACACCCACACTCCCTCCACTCGCTCGCGCGCTCGCACACACACCCACACTCCCACACACTCGCGCGCGCGCTCGCACACACACCCACACTCCCACACACTCGCGCGCGCGCTCTCACACACACCCACACTCCCTCACACTCGCGCGCGCGCTCGCACACACACCCACACTCCCTCACACTCGCGCGCGCGCTCGCACACACACCCACACTCCCACACACTCGCGCGCGCGCTCGCACACACACCCACACACCCTCACACTCACGCGCGCGCGCTCACACACACCCACACACTCGCGCGCGCGCTCGCACACACACCCACACTCCCTCCACTCGCTCGCGCGCTCGCACACACACCCACACACCCTCACACTCGCGCGCGCGCTCTCACACACACCCACACTCCCACACACTCGCGCGCGCGCTCTCACACACACCCACACTCCCTCACACTCGCGCGCGCGCTCGCACACACACCCACACTCCCTCCACTCGCTCGCGCGCTCGCACACACACCCACACTCCCTCACACTCGCGCGCGCGCTCGCACACACACCCACACTCCCTCACACTCGCGCGCGCGCTCTCACACTCCCTCACACTCGCGCGCGCGCTCTCGCACACACCCACACTCCCTCCACTCGCTCGCGCGCTCGCACACACCCCCACACTCCCTCACACTCGCGCGCGCGCTCGCACACACACCCACACTCCCTCACACTCGCGCGCGCGCTCGCACACACCCCCACTCTCCCTCACACTCGCGCGCGCGCTCGCACACACACCCACACTCCCACACACTCGCGCGCGCGCTCGCACACACACCCACACACCCTCACACTCACGCGCGCGCGCTCACACACACCCACACACTCGCGCGCGCGCTCGCACACACACCCACACTCCCTCCACTCGCTCGCGCGCTCTCACACACACCCACACACCCTCACACTCGCGCGCGCGCTCTCACACACACCCACACTCCCTCACACTCGCGCGCGCGCTCGCACACACACCCACACACCCTCACACTCGCGCGCGCGCTCGCACACACCCCCACACTCCCTCACACTCGCGCGCGCGCTCGCACACACCCCCACACTCCCTCACACTCGCGCGCGCGCTCGCACACACACCCACACTCCCTCACACTCGCGCGCGCGCTCGCACACACACCCACACTCCCTCACACTCGCGCGCGCGCTCGCACACACACCCACACTCCCTCACACTCGCGCGCGCGCTCGCACACACCCCCACACTCCCTCACACTCGCACGCGCGCTCGCACACACACCCACACTCCCTCACACTCGCGCGCGCGCTCGCACACACCCCCACTCTCCCTCACACTCGCGCGCGCGCTCGCACACACACCCACACTCCCACACACTCGCGCGCGCGCTCGCACACACACCCACACACCCTCACACTCACGCGCGCGCGCTCACACACACCCACACACTCGCGCGCGCGCTCGCACACACACCCACACTCCCTCCACTCGCTCGCGCGCTCGCACACACACCCACACACCCTCACACTCGCGCGCGCGCGCTCACACACACCCACACTCCCTCACACTCGCGCGCGCGCTCTCACACACTCCCTCACACTCGCGCGCGCGCGGTCACACACACCCACACTCCCTCACACTCGCGCGCGCGCTCGCACACACACCCACACTCCCTCACACTCGCTCGCGCGCTCGCACACACACCCACACTCCCTCACACTCGCGCGCGCGCGCTCACACACACCCACACACTCGCGCGCGCGCGCTCACACACACCCACACACTCGCGCGCGCGCTCACACACACCCACACTCCCTCACACTCACGCGCGTGCGCTCACACACTCCCACACACTCGCGCGCGCGCTCGCACACACACCCACACACCCTCACACTCACGCGCGCGCGCTCACACACACCCACACACTCGCGCGCGCGCTCACACACACTCACACTCCCTCACACTCGCTCGCGCGCTCGCACACACACCCACACTCCCTCACACTCGCGCGCGCGCTCTCACACACTCCCTCACACTCGCGCGCGCGCGCTCACACACACCCACACTCCCACACACTCGCGCGCGCGCTCGCACACACACCCACACTCCCTCACACTCGCGCGCGCGCTCGCACACACACCCACACTCCCTCACACTCGCGCGCGCGCGCTCACACACACCCACACTCCCACACACTCGCGCGCGCGCTCGCACACACACCCACACTCCCTCACACTCGCGCGCGCACACCTACACAACCGCGCGCGTGCTCTCACACACACTCGCATCCACACGATCTTTCCTCGATGCATCCATGTCGGTTATTAGCTGGAACAAATAGAATTACAAAAAATTATACATTGTTCTTTATTAGTGTCGTATATTCGTTATGTGAAAAGTAGTTAGTTTGCCATAACAGTGAGTTTATATTATTTATTTGAACATAATAGTTTGTTTAGTTTAAAAACGAAGTTTGATACAAAAACTACATATTCAGAACGTATTTTATTACATTGGCATTCCCAACGAGCATTAAGCCCACCTGTTTGTAAGTGGTCACTGCCGCCCATGGACATCTGTAAGCAACTTCATACAGAACATGGGTTCCATCTGAAGTCAATCACAGATGCGTTGCTACTTTTGAGAACTATGATGGTCGCCTCATGTGAAAGTGTGCCGGCAACCACACCCTTCTATCGAAACGCAAGAAATTCTTCACGCTAGAAATAGGTGTGGCGGTGGTACTTCCCCGGTCGAACTACACTGGTTCTACCACCTTGGTAACGAATTTATCAAAACCATTCCAAGTATCTATCTCCTATGTTTAATTTACTTACTATTTATGTGTGCAGCAAACCGGAACGCTTGGCGGACGGTCGCCGCGTCCGTGTGTGCGTGGAGGTGTTCGGTCGCGGAGCCTTCAAGGGGGTCGGTCGGAACTACCGCATCGCTAAGGGGACCGCTGCGAGGTGCGCTTTACGGCATCTGAGGGCTGCAAGACCGGTGCGGAGGTGAGAGGAGGGATAAAGGGAGGTTTTAGAGCGCTCAGGTGAGAAGAGGGATTAAGGAAGAGGGAATTAGTAGAACAATGACAATCATGAACGCTTAGGAAGTGAGAGGGAGGATAAAGAGAAGCAGAGATTAAAGTGGGAGGTTTTACAAAATGGGCGCTCAGGTGAGAAGAGAGATTAAGAGAGAATGAGTAGAGACAATGACAATTAATCATGAACGAGGAAGTGAGAGGGAGGATAAAGAGCAGCAAGGGATCAAACGGATGTTAGAAAGGGGGGTATTAGAGCCTGAGCGCTCAGGTAGAGAGAGAATAAGAGAAGGAGAGAGACCAATTGGACCTACTAATGCAAAACAGAATCAATCCACACAACGACAGTTTTGAAAAGCCATTTTTGTCAAAATTTTGTATACTGTATAATTTTAGGTAACTTTTAATAAAATCTATGTACAATGTTGCACAAAATAATTTGTTCTATGTATATGATATTATTGAAAATCATCAATATTTTTAATAATAATAGGAGAAAAGCTCGTTAGTTCCTTTTTGCAAAAGTAGATCCAAATAGAGAACGAGCGCTCAGGCGAAAGGGAGACGGAGGGGCAGTGAATGAGAAGATTGGAGATAGGAAGGGGGCGGGGGATTACATAAAACATAAGCGCTTAGAAGATGAGAGAAGGCTAAATGGTGAAGTATAAGAAAAAGGGAGATGTGAGGAAACTTGAGCAGAGAATAATAAATGAAAAGATAAAAAAGGGCAGAAACAGTTAATGGAAGGAGTCTAATGGGATAACGGTAGATAAAATGAATGAAACAAGATACGACTGAAAAAATCAGGACATAAAAAATTGCAAGGAAATATAAAAAATATCGCGAAATTTATTATGAATCGATGAAAAGTAAAATGTCAGTCGTTATCAAATACATTAATTTTATGTAAATACACTGAATGCTAAAAATGAAGATAAAAAAGTGAATAAAAATAAAAATGAGAGAAAGAGACAGATGTTTTCGTAATACCTTTGATACAAAGCTATATAATGTAGATAAGAGAAAATGATTATATTCAAGATTTCTTCTTTCAAGTAAACAATATAATTTCGAGGGTATATGTAAAATAAATTAATATTTTCAATGTTGAATGGCTTTATTACATTAAAACTAAATGTGGTAACTTTAGAGTATAATACGTTTTTGTGCTTATTATGAGTTTATTGGGTTTGAAATAATTAACGTTTACGTTTTGGCCCCATCGATATAGAAATACACTAGATACACAGTCTCGAACAAAAATGACACCTAAAACTGTCGTCAAATGTACGTAGTTATTTATAGATGGTCATAACGACCATATATTTTTGCAATATAACTTTACGTCTATGATCTAAAGTTGTACTTACAACGCTTTAAACAAAAAGCAATAAAATTTAACTACTTGAAATGAGCGCTCAATTTTGAAATTGAGCGCTCTTTTTCACCGGACAGTTTTGAGACGCTGAATGTGTATCTTGGGTTTTTCTATATCGATGTGTTGCCCCTACATTATAACCTGTAAAGCAAATTTACAATTTCGATTTTGGTCATCAATGTACATTGTAATGTACAATGTACGTTTTCGTCCATATTAATGTATGTATTTAGAATTATGGGTCAAAACGTAAATGATAATTGTTTCAAACGAAATAAGCTTTTACTAAGGACACTGTACAGTTTTGCAGCTAGTTTAGAGAATAATGTAAGTTAGGAGAATGGAAATATTGTATCTTTTGTAGTAAGAAACGATGTACCGATGTGTAAAATTATGCTAAATATACTGCCGATTTATACCAAAATACTTGTTTTAATATACTGTCCTCATCTATATATTAATATGTGAAGCAAAAACTTGTGGTGCATTTTTATGTAACATGCCGCGGACGGATTAGTATGAAATGTTGCACGGTTATAGTGGACGTAAAGAAGGAGTGCAGAATGTTAATATTCTTTGCAAATAATGCATATATCATACATAAAATCAACTAAAAATACATTATACACACTACCGTGCATTTGTCACAAACACATAATAAACGAAATTCAATATACTATAACACGCATTACGTCAGAAATGTCAGTGTCTTTGTCAAAAAACCCGCTATTGCTTGTAATGCGGCTTAGCTAATTTAACCTCTTTTTATATTTAACCGGGTGCATTCAAAATTACTTAAAAATTATTACATTTTATTTGGATTTTAGAAATATTCGTACTACTTTGGACAATAAGCAGTTTATTTTTTTAATTTAAATTATGGTCGAATTTGGACCGATGCGTCGGGTGACTAGTTTGTAGAAATGCACCTGAGGCCAACCTAAGAAAAGGCTTTTTTTCTAACTGAAGTAGCAAACGAGAGTCCACCTGATGGGAGGTGGTCACTGCCGTATGGATATCTGTAAGCAACTTCATATAGAACATGGGTTCTATTTGAAATCAATCACAGATAACGTTGCTACTCCCGAGGACTATGATGGTCGCCTCATATAAAAGTGTGCCGGCAACAACACCCTTCCATCGAAACGCACGAAATGCTTCACTCTTAAGGTTCTATACCTAAAAGGTAATAGCGAAACTGTCAATAAGACTCGTCCGTCCGTCTGTCTCTCACCAGGCTTTATCTTATGAATCGTTAAAGCAGCTAGACAGTTGAAATTTTCACATGTGTTTCTGTTACCGCTAAAATAATAAATACTAAAACGGAATAAAAAAATGTGTGCGTGTACTAGCGTACACTCGTAAGAAGTGAAACTTCTTTATGACGTTATTTTTCAAAAAATAATTTACTATATGCAACTTTACAGAAATTGGTTAAATAAAGTTAAATTAGATAAAGTTTAATAAAAGGCTTTTATTAAACTTTATCTAATAATCTAATCTATAATAATCTATCTAATATCACGCGTGGTAGGGATGACGTAACGTAACGTAACGGATAATGGCGCGTAACGAAAAAATGTTACACTAAATTTTTTTCCAACCCCGATAAAGAAGTTTCACTTCAATAAAATAAATGCCCCCATACAACAAACGTGCCACTTTTTAAAGATAAATAGTAATGAACCTTGGTGCGCGAGTCCGGCACGTACTTATGGGGTTTTTCTTTTTTAGTTCTATCACGATACACAACACTAACTGTATGTAACTCGTCGAACTTGCAGTATTTATGATTAACAAAAACTACCTACTGGATATCACGTTTGCGCTAAATTTAAAACCATCTTCCCTGTTATATTCCTTGGAATGATTTTTAATGTTTATTGCTTCTAGTAAATAACGTAGAAACTAATGACGCTCAACTGAGATGATGTTTATGAAATTCGATCCAATGGTTGTGAAATTTTTCATTTCGTCTGCCAACAATAAAAAGCTGCCACAACTACAGACGACTATAAACCCCGATAAATATACCTCATATCGTCAGTACTTGTCGCGGGGCGTGCGTGCCGTGCGCCCCACGTGCGTTGTCGTGAGTGCGCAGGCGCGTCCGTCGGCTAAAGCGAGTCCTCACCGACGGCTCTTACCGCGACGGAGGGGGGCGGGCGTGATGTTGTTACGGACGGACTTTCGCTCGTCCGGCGCCGGAAGCCCGCTCGTGTGTGTACTTCGCGTCGGGGAGTTGCGCCGTTCTCTTGCCGCGTCGATGTAGAGGGTGCGGGGGGTAGGTGCGGGGGGAGGAGACGTTTTTAAAAGAAACAAGAATGACGTTATCTGTCTAAGCCTTAATGGACCAGCCAAAGCCTAGCCCTAATCCCCCTTGCCTAGCCCTAATATTCTTCGCTCTTCTTTCGCGGAGAATCTTCTTTCTTCCTGCTGCAGAAGGTCCTTCCGTCCTGCAGAGTTTCCAGTCTTCAGTCTTGAGTGTCTTCAGAGTTTTCTTCTTCGGAGTCTTCTTTCTTCTTTTTCTTCTTGGTATTGCTTCTCTCTGGAGGCCATGTTCGCCGCTAAAAACCCGCCGGGTCCGCTGCCCTTCGGCTTTACCTTAAAGAGAGCCGCATGGCTCTAAGCCCATATTGCCTAACATTTCGACATCATTTTCACTTTGGCTGACCCATGTCCGGCTAAATCTTTATTTCTTCCCAAAATCTTACATACATGTGTCATACATCGTTACATTCGTCTTAAAAAGATCTATAAAGCCATACAATTCTTATTCTTATATCTAGAAGGACAAAAAAGTTATTCATAAAAAACATCGTAAAAACATAGCAATTTTGTCTTATCCTACACTTATTTTCCTTAATAACTCCTAAGCTCTAAACCTTATCCTTATCTATTGTACATAAAAATGTAGAGAAATGCTTAATCTATCGATCTACACTAATTATAACAATACAACTTAATTAGAACTATCAAAAATTATAACAAACATATGATTTACATAATACTTCCATACAATTTTAGTAAACCTATTCTCTATCTCTTATTTTCATCTTGCATCTCTTTCATATCGTGTTATAATCTTAGCTTAAGTCTCTTGTGATCCTATCATAGTAAACACTACAGAATCATTGAATTCTCTTAACTAAATTCGTAACATAGTTTGTAAAAGTTATTATCAATACAATCATCATAAAATCTTACAACATAAGGGAACTTAATCTAGTTAATTAGACGAGTCGCCGACATCCTCCCCCTCGTGCGTAGCACCAACTCCTGACCCGGCGACTCCGTGCTGCTGGCCCGATGCGATGACCGCCTCCCCGCAGTCTGGCTCGCTGTCCGCCGACCCGCTGCTCGGCTCGACGGCTGCTCGCTCCTCGTCGCGTTGCGCCGGAACCAGTAGCACCACCTCGGAGCTGGGACGTTTCAGGACGCCCCCTGCCGTGCGCACCTCCAGTACTCTGGTGCGCCCGTCGGGTCCAGGATAGGTTCGGACCACCTCACCCCTTGGCCAGACTCCTCGCGGCAGCGTGGCGTCCACTATGAGGACCGTATCCTCACATTGCAGGTCCCTCTTGGCAGCTCTTGTGTCGACTCTTCTCGGGATCAGAGTAGGAAGGTACTCTTTCACCCATCTGCTCCAGAAGTGGTCGGCTAGTCGCTGCGCCGTCTTCCATGTCCGCTGGCCGGTGAGATCTTCGTCGGTGAATGTCCCCAATCTTGTGCCGCAGGATCTCCCAATGAGGAAATGATTGGGAGTAAGGGCCCCTTCTTTCATGTCTTCGTCGGCTTCGATGAGAGGTCTTGAATTCACCAGGTGCTCCGCTTTCAGTAGGTGATCTTGCAGGACTTCTTCCTTGGGATGCCTTCTCTGGAGGATTGCCGCCAGCGTCCTTGTTAGGGACCAGACGAGGCGATCCCACGTGTCCTCCTTGCTGGGAGCCCCAGGTGGTACGAGTTTCCACCTGATGCCCATCTTCTCTGTCACGGTGACGACGTCTTCTTTGTTGAGGTTGGTGACGGCTTCTTGGCTTGTACGGCAGCTCTCCCCCTCGTGAGGTCTCCAGCGGGAACCTCCCCAACTGCTGGAGCTCTTGCGTGCCACGGCGCTCCCTGCACCATTGACACCGATGAACCGTCGACTTGACCGCAGACCGTAGTCCCAGGATCCAGTAGCGTCGCCTCAACTCGTTGATCACCGTTGCGTGGTTCCCATGACCCAACTTCTCATGGTAGTACGTGATGAGCAGCCCGGTGATGTGATGCTGGCTGTCCAGCACCACAGGTCTCTCTTGCCGCGTGTGTACTGCTGCGTCGATTCTTCCCCGGAGTCGTAGTAGTCCATCTTCCATCACGACGTCCAGTTGCTTAAGCCGGCTTTCCTTCTTCAACGGCCTTCCTTCCCTGACGCAGAGTACTTCTTCTTGGAAGCTCTCTTCTTGGCTTCTTCTTAACAGGATCTCTTCGGCTTCCTGTATCTTGTCGTGTTCGAGGGGAGTATATCTTCTCTCTTGGTTCTTCGTTTGCAGTAACCTCGCTGTTGCCCCCACCAGTTGTGTCCATCTTGCGAACTTGGTTGGGTCTGGATCCGGACGCTGATCGACGGGCTGGGCCCCCACAGTCGATCCCCCTTTCTCCATTCCCGTGGGCTTTTTCTTGAAGATGTGCGGTTTCTGCCAATCTTCCTTGTTGCTTCCGTTGTTGAGAAGATTCCCCTTCCGTGTGATGTCCTTGCCGAATTCTTCTTCTCTAGAAGACAAGTGCGCGCTGGTTTCGAAGTTCACGGGTCTCGACGTTGCTCCGTTGGACCCGTGTAGCACCCATCCCAGATAAGTCAATGATGCTACGGGTTGACTTCGCTTCCCCTTGCGCGTGGCTCTGGACACGATGAGCTCCCAGTTGTCTTGCCCAATCAGCAGCTTGGGTGATTCCTCTTCGTAGTACAACTGGTCAGCCATCGACTTGAGGTGAGCACACTGCTCAATCTTCTTCTTATCCAATCTCTGAGGCGTCAGGTTGATGTCATCGATCGTGCGTGCCCCATAGATGGTCCTCTTCTTATCCTGGTGCAGTCCCTTGACCTTCATATTGAGCTTCATGGAGTCTTCCTTGGTGATGGTTCTTCCTCCAACGGTTTCTAGGGTGAGCGCCTCCATGGGTCCTTTGAGTCCGATTCGTCTCGCAACCGCTGCATCGAGAAGCGTGACAGTTGACCCCTCATCCAGCAACGCTAGCACCTTGGCAGCCCCCCTTGGCCCGTACAGCTCGACTGGAACCATCTTGAGATACGCCCTTCCTGTCCTCGCCGCATTCACCGGGAGCATGACGTTGTTCGCGATTTCCCTCCTCTCTTCGGGCTTCGGGCTAGGCCCCCGTTCTTCATGAAGCACGAAGTGATGCCACCGGTTGCACACCTTGCAGGGAGGACGCCGACATGTCTCCTTCTGGTGCCTCCCTCGCAGACACCTGAAACACATCCGTGACTTCTCAGCGACGTCCCACCTCTCCCTTACCGGCAGCCGTAGGAACTTGCGACACTCGTAGAGGTGATGCTCGTCCCGGCAGTGTGGACAGGAGGTCTTCCTTTCTTCCTCGACTCGATCGGACGTGGTGTGTTCGGATTGACGCCAGGGAGGCTGCCTTTGATGCACCGTCTCCTGCGTCGCGTAAGGTCCACACCGGTCCGCTTCCCTGTTGAGGAACTTCATCATTAGCACCAGGTCTGGATCTTCATCTTCTTTATCGGCGGCATAGTCGTACCACCGATAGCGCAGCACCGCCGGCATCTTGTCCACGATGGTCTTCACCATCTCCGGCGAGTGTAGGTACTGCGGTCTTCGAAGCCCCCGAATTGTCGCGACAGTGTTGTTCACCCGGCTGGCAAACACGCAGACGTCGCGCGCACCTTCCGTGATGCATGGCAGGTTCTTCACCTTCTCCAACTCCATCAGGATCAGGGCTTCAGGTCTTCCGAATCTTCGACGAAGGGCTTCCAATACTTCTTCTGGTGGGCACTCCGAATACAGGAGACTCTTCACTGCCTCCCGTGCCGCACCCTTGATGGACCGCCGTAGCCGCGCCATGTTGAGAGCATCTGAAAACATAGGCGCAGTATCTTCATATACCGTCCTGAAGGCGATCCACTCTTCGCTCCTCCCGTCGAAGTCCGGCAACTCATGCACGTAGCTCGGCGCACTCCTTGGCGCCGCGCTGATTGCCTTGATGATGGCCTCCGCTAAATCCTTGGTCCCGTTCGTTGAAGGTTCCACTTGGTCCTCTGGCTTGACGGCGGCAATTGGAGGTTGGATGGCGCGCCCCTCCTTGGACGTGCCTGGCTGGTGCCCCTCCTTGGGCACCTCCCCCCGACGTACCTCTTTGGACATCCGACCGACCGTCGACCGCACCCATGTCTGGACGTTGGCGTCCCATGCAGGATTCTCTTCTTCAACTTCGGACTCTTCATCTTCCACCTGGGCCAACTCCCATTGGGCCCGGGCGAGTTCCGCTGCTGCTTTCGCTTCGTCTAGTTGTCGGCGCGCCAATTCCAGCTTGGCTTCACGTTCCCGACGTCCCGTAGACACGACGGAGCGAATCTTCTTCCTTGCTGCAGGTGCTGCCGTTGCAGCAGCTGGAGCAGCAGGAGCAGCAACTTCCGTCTCTGAAGTGACTCTTGACTCGTACGTAGTTAACGTTCCCTCTGTAGTTGTGCCCGAGGTTCCCGACGTTCCCGAAGAGTCAGTTGTCCCTTGTGCCTCTTCTTCAGCACGGGGCGCAGTCGACTGGTTCGGCGGCGAGGTACCCCTCTGGCTCCTGGTGACAGGCATGACGACGTCAGTAACCCGATGTCTCGACGAAATACACGTAGATCCGGCTCGAAGGACCAGCAGATGTCGCGGGGCGTGCGTGCCGTGCGCCCCACGTGCGTTGTCGTGAGTGCGCAGGCGCGTCCGTCGGCTAAAGCGAGTCCTCACCGACGGCTCTTACCGCGACGGAGGGGGGCGGGCGTGATGTTGTTACGGACGGACTTTCGCTCGTCCGGCGCCGGAAGCCCGCTCGTGTGTGTACTTCGCGTCGGGGAGTTGCGCCGTTCTCTTGCCGCGTCGATGTAGAGGGTGCGGGGGGTAGGTGCGGGGGGAGGAGACGTTTTTAAAAGAAACAAGAATGACGTTATCTGTCTAAGCCTTAATGGACCAGCCAAAGCCTAGCCCTAATCCCCCTTGCCTAGCCCTAATATTCTTCGCTCTTCTTTCGCGGAGAATCTTCTTTCTTCCTGCTGCAGAAGGTCCTTCCGTCCTGCAGAGTTTCCAGTCTTCAGTCTTGAGTGTCTTCAGAGTTTTCTTCTTCGGAGTCTTCTTTCTTCTTTTTCTTCTTGGTATTGCTTCTCTCTGGAGGCCATGTTCGCCGCTAAAAACCCGCCGGGTCCGCTGCCCTTCGGCTTTACCTTAAAGAGAGCCGCATGGCTCTAAGCCCATATTGCCTAACATTTCGACATCATTTTCACTTTGGCTGACCCATGTCCGGCTAAATCTTTATTTCTTCCCAAAATCTTACATACATGTGTCATACATCGTTACATTCGTCTTAAAAAGATCTATAAAGCCATACAATTCTTATTCTTATATCTAGAAGGACAAAAAAGTTATTCATAAAAAACATCGTAAAAACATAGCAATTTTGTCTTATCCTACACTTATTTTCCTTAATAACTCCTAAGCTCTAAACCTTATCCTTATCTATTGTACATAAAAATGTAGAGAAATGCTTAATCTATCGATCTACACTAATTATAACAATACAACTTAATTAGAACTATCAAAAATTATAACAAACATATGATTTACATAATACTTCCATACAATTTTAGTAAACCTATTCTCTATCTCTTATTTTCATCTTGCATCTCTTTCATATCGTGTTATAATCTTAGCTTAAGTCTCTTGTGATCCTATCATAGTAAACACTACAGAATCATTGAATTCTCTTAACTAAATTCGTAACATAGTTTGTAAAAGTTATTATCAATACAATCATCATAAAATCTTACAACATAAGGGAACTTAATCTAGTTAATTAGACGAGTCGCCGACAGTACTCGTTATACAACAAAATTTATATGAAATTGCTTAGGTACATGTCCACGAGTGGCAGTAACTTACAATCAAGTGGACTACATGCTTGTTTGTTACTTCGAAGTTAAGTGTTTTACCATGAATCACTACATAGTCAAAACCAAAGTCGCTTCGCGCTGTCTGTCCCTATGTTTGCTTAGATCTTTAAAACTTCGTTACGGATTTTAATGCAGTTTTTGAAGTGAAACTTCTTTAGGCGCATGAGGGTAAAATTTTTACAGATGAAACGTCACGCCGGTATGCAACGGAAGTGTCGGAAAAGAGAGAGAGAGTGATCGAGACCGATTGAGAGAAAGTAAGACAGGGCGAACGTAGCATGAGCAACTAGCCGTGGAGTGAGAGTAGGGAGTGAGCAAGCGAGTGAGAAAGATTGAGAGAAAAAGTGAGACAGAGCGAACGTCGTATCACGCCTTTTTCCCTTCCTCTTAATCTTGGAAATTTAAAGTTTTAGATTTGTATAAATATAAACAAGATTTATAAATTAGTTCGCCAGAGAAGAGGTGGTGGTGGATGTTTCAAGAGGGTGGTTTTTATGTATAATATATGCATAATATTGTGGAGGAACACTGATTTTAGATTTCTTTAAATTTAGGCGAAAAGAAGTTCGCCGGGTCAACCAGTAAGTAATAAAAAGCAACAAATAATACACAGATGAATACAAAGAAAAAAGACGAACCCGCTGAATCTCAGTTCAGGTTGTGATCAGATCCGGTAATAGTGTAAGAAAATATTGTAATTGACAATTTGTGACCCCATAGACAAATACAAAATAAAAAAAATTCAATACTCACGTAATATGAGGTACCAAGCCTTGCTCCGCTTCGATTGAACCGTGTGTTTGTAGACCCAAACCTCGTCCCAAGAGTCAGACAAAACCACCAAACTATTCTAAATCGATCCGAGGTCTAGAACAGTGTCAAGGTATGACACAACTCCGAGTGGCACGTCCTATTCTTCCTGAGTAATCTCTGCACTTCACAAGGCACACGCGATAATGCGGGTAGCTAGTATTACAAGCACAATAGCATATACTACATTATTACGAATTTATTGTTTCCTCACAATAAGTTACGTTTCAGATATAATTGTAATTTTAACGTTAAGGCCGAAAACCGTACGAAAACTAAAACGTATAATGCATAATACAATGTATGCGCGGAAACGTAAACAATTATTATGAGAAAACGTAATAAATACGTGCAGAACGTCTGTATGCGCTCGCCCACCGCAAGACAAAGACCGACTGACCGCAACATGCCAATAAAATCAATGTTGGCAGAGATTTTAGTTCTACCCACTTTCATGCTAAAAAGTATTGAATACAAATCCTATTCCTACATTTCCTACTAAGTATTATTAATTTTAAATTGTATAATAAGTAATATTTTAATTATTTTTAAATTTTATAATAATTAATATTAAATATTGATTTATACTAATATGTATAGTAATAATTACGCTTTTTATTATTATTAATTATTAGCTGTACCTTGCGCCCGTTGCTACGCCATCACAAAAACAAAAAAAAAAATTACACCAGAAACCTTCGCGCACTCATGAATAACAACTTTGCTAAAGATCATCACATAATCAAATGATTAGTTTGCGATTCTATAGAGGACATACAGACAAACATTCATTTTTATAAGAAGAAAAAGCGTATATTAATATTATACATGCCAAAGTTTGTGAGGTATTTTCTACTGTTTCGCGAAAAAAATACTAGTCGAATTGAGGTAAATATTGACACACACATAGTTTATGACCTAAATTAATTAATTAACACATGGGATACCGTGGTAAAGTGACTCCAGCGGACGAAATCGCGGGGATGACTTTTTTATAATTTATAGGCAGAAATTTGATCGCAATCTCAACTGGTAAGTGACGATGCGGTCGAAGATGTAGCATGCCTGCCTAGAAGCACTTCACTCTGGCCTTGAAAAGGTCCAAATTGTACCTTTCGGGAAACGCTCGTGAGCAGTGCATTCCATTCCCTAGCGGTGTGCACTAAAAACGAAGCAAAACGGGACGTGCGACAAGGTGGCATGTCAACAACATAGGGATGAAACGATCGCCTCGAAAGTGGAATTAAATCATGCAACTCATTAAACTTAAATAAAACAACAATTTAACATAAATCAAATACATTTATTGCAATAAATATAGTAAATTTATTAATACATTGGAAAGTAAAAAGCGTAATTGCTTAAATTAAACTGGAGTGCATGTTATCTTATTTACTAATTAATAGTAACATTTTTAGGAGAAACCCTTAGGGGTTTACAAGGGGTGAAGATAGGTAAAATTTGCAGCCCCTATTTTCATCTGATTGAACTAGGAAGCGAGCAAGCCGTCCACCTTATAGTAAGTGGGTCACATCTGTAAACAACTTCATACAGAACAGAGGTTCTATCTGAAGTCAAATACAGTTACGTTGCTACCTTCGAGGACTACGATGATCGGCTTATATAAGTAAGCAACCACACCCTTCCATCGAAACGCAAGTATTGCTTTACGCTTAGGGTATTTTTATAAAAATAATAGCGACCCCTAAGGGGTAAATAACATTTTAAGGACACAACGAGTATTTAATAACATTCATAACATTTTTATCTCAAAGGATACTCATATCAGTCAATGATCACAACAGATCAAGCATAGAGCTAAGGAATTCTTAATAGAAAAGAGTGTGTGTTAGCTCCGACGCACGACTGGAGTTTACTCCTTAAGTCCGATTGTCTAAACAGACGCAGAGTTTACTTAACTGAAAAAAGATTGATATCATATGAAAGTGTAAATTAACAAATGAATGAAAAAAAATACAATAATATTAATTACTGATATTTAAAACAAAAACAGTAATATAAGTACGTCGACACTGATGAAATAAACAAGCACAATAACATATAGGTATAGTCACTTTGCAGCATGCTCTATGTACGCCTTAATACACTCACAACCAAATTAGAAAGTTGCGCACCAAAAACGTAACGAGGTCATTCATCAGTAGATTTTACTCCTCACATTTTTCTCATACCGGACCCTTATATATGCAAATCGATTCTTAAGGAGTAATCTCCAAAATTCTTAAGGTTAGTAATAATAAAGCTATATAATATTGATACAAATTAAATGTAACATTAATTTCAAGCACATTATTAATTGAATCAAATTCTTTTATATTCTAAGTTTTTATTTTATTTATTACAACTTTCAAGTCAAAAACGATGGTATTTGTTAGATAATAGACCTAAACAGACTGTGTCTGTGTGAGCAGTGATAGCCTAATGGTTGAAACTTGCCCTCTCAATCGGGAGGTCCGAGGTTCAAACCCAGGCAAGCACCACTGAATATAATATAATAGAAATAATTATCACTGCTTTTCGGTGAAGGAAAACATCGTGAAGAAACCTACACACCCGAGAGTTCTTAAAAAAAAAAGTTCTCGGAGGTGTGTGAAGTCCACCAATTCGCACTTGGCCAGCGCGGTGGACTATGGCCTAAACTCTCTCATTCCGAGAGAAGACCCGTGCCTAGCAGTGGGACAATAATGGGTTGAAAACAGACTGTGTCTGTATCTCAGATATTCGATCTTTCCACTTTTTGTTAGTAATATACAATATTTTTATGACAACAAGAACATACAATATATTATAAATTATAGCTGCGAGTTGCGTTTGTGTATCATCCATCAGTTTGAAAGTTCTCTGCTGGACATATCCATGCGTTAATACATATATTGCTATTCTAAAACAAAAGGGCCACAAATCAAAAATATTCAAAATCCTTTTTATCGTAAAAATTCAAATTTTGTCGGTTATATTTTCATAATTTAAAAAGATTCCCATGATTTTTACACTTTAAGCAATAAAAACACTACTGACGTCTTTTTTGTATTTTCGAATTTACGCTGCAACATCTGTGCAAAGCCGCATATTTATATACAAAAGAGACTTATCTGCTCATAACTTTTTTTAGAAAAAAATAACCATATCTAAATTAACCATTAAAAGAAGAATAAAAATACCTTTCTAACAGTGTATAACACATATTCATCTGTTTTAAAATTACAGAGCATTATACAAGAACTGATTTTCAAAACTTTAAATGGCTCTCCTGTAAAATTAGGTCTATTCGGGTTGCGGCCCTTTTGTATTGAAGTAGCGATATGTCTAACATCAATTAAAATAACACAAACATTCATTCTACTACTACACTTATGGTACACAGGCACAATGTTATAGACAACAACATAGTGTCTCATAAGTCATTAAGAGGTTAAAGTTTCAATTTTACGAATCGTCTTTCTAAGCAGTCACCCTAAGGTATGACTCGCAGTGATCCGGGTTCTATTACTAGTCAAACGGATAATAGAATGATGGGTTTGGGTGTGTTTCTAAGGCACCCACGACATTGAAAAAATGTAGCGTGGGGGATATAAGTGTAGTAAGCGTGCGTTGTTATCCATTTAACCCCTTAGGGGCGGTATATTAAGAATTTTTTTTAGTTGGTCTCACAACAAAACAACTGTCCAAATGTCATGGTTGCAACTTTAATAATTAAGCTCCTCATAATTATGTGTCTCATGTTTTTATCGTGTATCTTACCGACTTGTTTACCTATTTACTATGATTGTACCTATCATATGCGGAAACTTTTAAATGACCTTCACTTACTTTACTCTTTCGTATATATTTGTATGTTTAGCTGTAAGTTTAATGTATATAATTTTTATATATATATAAGATTATATCTTAGGGTTTTGGAAAATAAACAAATGTGTTGCTTTTGAAAATAAGAAACGACATTTCAAGTTTATAATTCCACCAAATCTATCTTTCTTCACAAAATATATTCTGAAGTTTTAAAATTAGACAGACATGTCAAATTAAAAAAAGAACTAAATAATTAAAGAAAACCTATTTTCTTTATATATAAATAAAATAAAAAAGCCGCAACGATGATTAGTCAAAACTGAGTATCCTTTCATTATTTTTTAAATAAATTACATATACCCCCTACTCCCGTTCTACAGGTAATCAATCCCTCCTCTTGCAACAAAGTCACGAACTGGTTGTATTCGCTGCCGTTGGGTGTTTGTATATTAGTCTCCATGGCATCCACGACAGGCAAAAATGTAGCGGGGATTTAGTTATGTGCTATTATGTATTCAATCCCCTTAGGGGCGGAATTCAAAAAAATCTTTACACTGTGTTTTCATGACCTATTCTTAACGATAGTCAAAACTGAGTATCTTGGGGTTTTATACAAAATTCCGTACAAGCCCCCCCACCCACTATTCCTATAGACCCCTCACTCCTCTTGCAACAAAGCGGCAAACTGGTTGCATATAGCGCTGCGTTCCTCCCCCTCCTCCCCGCTGTCCGTCTCCTCCCCGTCTTCCTCGCTGCCCGAACCGGACTCCGAGCCGATGTCCCCGCTCTCCCCCGCGTCGCTCGTTAGCGCTTGGACCCACTTTATATACTTTATCTCTGGGCAGGTTTCGAATTTTTCTGAAACGGAAAAAAAATATTTCATGCATATTTATTTAGATTTTTTCGTAACATTAATAAAAAACGTGCGGCACTTGGGGACTGCCGCGGTAAAGCTATTGCATAGCATTTTTTTCGTCGTCTCGATCCGTGCGAGCTTCGTACTGTCGTACCATATACATAAGCGTTAAGCGAACGCTCGGACGCGCTACATGGTAGGCGGAGTGGGGGTGTTAGGTTTTTTCGTTACGGAACGTCTTGATTCGGTCGCAGCGCTTAAACCCTGCGATTAAAGCTATGCAATAGCTTAAACGACATTAAGATTTTAGTAAAAAAAACCTTGTTTATTTGATTTGCTGTTTATTGATATTGCATACATGAGTATGTATTAATATTTTACCGCTAGATTCCATGGGTTTGGACTAAGCCTTAAGCCTCTCCCCCCCCCCTCCTAAAATAATTCAACTCACTCTCTACCCTCAAAAGCGCTAAGACATACGAAATATTTTAGATTTCATCAGATACTTTCCGCGAACCAAAATTGTAGATCCGCTATTGCCAAACATGAGCATCAGAGTCATCATCTACCCACCATTTTTCATAACCTAACGATAAAGCAGACGGTCACCTGATGGAAAGTGGTCACCGTCGCCTATTTGCAATACCAGAGTCGCCAATGCATCGCCCGCTTTGAAACAGAGCTCCTTTGCGTCAACTACAGTCACACCGCACTGGCCAAGTGTGAATAATCAAATCTTCACACACCTTTTATAACTTTTTTCAAGAATATTTTAAGTCCAAAAATTGCTTGTGTTGGTATTTTTTTTTCTCGAGGGGGTTCAAAAGGTACCCGACGCCGTGGGAGCGACGCAGGGTTATGTGGGATTTTTACAGCACTAAAACCCCCCCGGTGGCCGTCCTCGGCACTATAAAAAGGACTCCGGGAATTCGGACTGACCGCAACCGGAATCCTCTGGGCGCGTTGCCCCATCGGGCTCCTCCCAGATGGGCGGCTGGGCCCACCGCTCCGTCTAGGCTTTACGACGGTACGCGACCACACATACCGCCGTCCTTCCCGGGCTCGCCTGACCGAACGGTTCGAGCTCCCACTCTAGCCGCCCGCAACCCCGGAAGCCCGTACGTGCAAGTTGTGGAATGAGCTTCCTCCTGAGGTATTCCCGGAGCGCTATGACATGGGGTTCTTCAAGAAAGGTGCGAAAAGGTCCTTCAAAGCTGGCGATGCATTGGCGACTCCTCTGGTGTTGCAAATGTCCACAGGCGACGGTAACCACTTTCCATCAGGTAGCTCGTCTGCCTTATCGTTAGGTTAAGGTATAAAAAAACCCTTTTACTCGCATCTTACGACAGGCAGGGGATGCCGTAGCCCTATTCTGATCCCGGAACTACAGGGACGGTTTGTGTTGGTCTACCAATGCGAATTAAAAGTGCGGTGGTCATATATTTTGTAAGATGTGTGGGAGTAAGAAGGGTATGGCAGTTAGTGAGGGAGGGATGCAGTACATACCTCTCTCTTCGGTGAACTTCGGAGGTCGCAGCCACAGACAAATCTTCCCGTCGAGCGCCATTCTCAAAATGCTATTCGCTGCTCTGTATGTGTCCAATCTGGAAAAGTAAAAAAAGAGTATGTGTCAGCACGTCTGGAGTTTACTCGCATTTAAAATAGATGGCGCCATAGTCCCACACTAAAGATATAAATAATACCAATACATGGTTCATTTTGAAAAATTATATCTAATATATAAGTACGCATTAAAATATTAATATTGTACGTATCTACAGAGTATTTACATTACTTATCGTAATGATTTACTATTTATAAACCTATGCATACCATCTACGGGTACTGATAAAATAGTTCTAAAGTTTTAACTAGATGGCGTTATGGTCAATAAAAAAACGTAACGAGGTCATAAAAATTTTTTTTGTTCGCTCTATAGTTATCCATACATAAATATAGGGTTAATATTTGATGATGTATGAATATTAAATATTGTTCAAAAGTTATTACAATTTCAACCTAAATTACTTTTTTAAAAGCAGGTAAAATTACTATAATTTCAATTTGACCATATCTTATAAACACAGACATTTTACTGAGCTACATATAGACACCGATACAAAAATAAACACACACACACACACAAACGCGCACCCGCGCACGCGCACGCACACACAAACGTGTACGTAAACATACACAATTCGGCAGAGACACGATACATTGAGTGTGACATAAAAACAAAAAACCCAGACCCAGCCTGACCTGGCAGCCTTAGCGGTTAGCTACACTAGCTTCTTCGCCCAGCCGTCGACGGAGACAGCTCAAAAGATAGAAAGAGATACGAAGAGAGAGAGAGAGAGAGAGAAAGAGATACGAAGAGAGATGCGAAGAGAGAAAGAGATATAGACATCGCGCGGGAGAGAGTCAGCGCGTGAGAGTGTGAAAGAGAGGGAAAGCAAAAGAGACCGACGTACACTAATACAAGAGACATAGACAGACACAAAAACACCCAGACCCAGACCCAGCCTCACCTGGCGGCCTTAGCGGTGAGGTAGCCGCGCTTCTTCGCCCAGCCGTCGCAGATGTCCCGCGGCGACCACGTGTCGTCGTTCTCTGGGTGGTCGATGCGGAGAAGCTTCGGTAGATTCATCCTCTCTGCTAAGTATCTGGAAGTTAGAAGACGGTTTGTTGGTTAAAATGGTAAAGCAAGATACTGGAGCTAACTTTCATAACCATAATTATATTTAAAAAAATGGATATAAATAAGAAATAAGACAAACCCGCTGAGTTTCTTGCCGAATCTTCTCAGTTGAGGTCGTATTCCGATCCGGTGGTAGTGTATAAAAAATGTGTAACTGACAATTTGTAAGTGCCCCCGTAGGCCTATACAAAATAAAGACATTTCATTTCAATATACTGCTGGTCATATCTTTGGGCTTGGTGAAAACGGTTATTTATTTTTGTTAGCAAACGAGCGTGCAGTCCAGTTGATGGTAAGTCACTGTCGTATGGACATCTGTTAGAAACTTCGTGAATAGAGGGACTATCTAAAGTTAATCACAGATGCGTTGCTACTACCAAGAACTAAGGCTACTACTAAGAAACATAAGCCGGCAACCACTTCCATCGAAACCTTGCGTTTCTATGGTGTTATGGGTTCTATCTGAAGTCAATCACAGATGCGTCGCTACTCCCGAGGACTAAGGTGGTCGCCTCATAACAAAGTGTGGCGGAAACCAAACCCTTCCATCAAAACGCACGAACTGCTTACAGATGGCAAATGACCACTGCCACCCATGGACATCTATAAGCAATTTCATACAGAACATGGGTTCCATGTGAAGTCAATTACAGATGCGTTGCTACTCCCGATGACTATGATGGTCGCCTCATATAAAAGTGTGCCGGCAACCACACCCTTCCATCGACACGCAAGAACTGCCTTCACGGTAGAAATAGATGTGGCGGTGGTACTTCCCCGGTACAACTACACTGGTTCTACAAACTTGCAAATAGTATTTTTTTGTTGACCATTGTTATGGATGAAATAGTTCCTAGACATAGACTTTACCTGATGGTGGTATACGGTTCCCGTAGCTGCGCGATGGGGTATGACCCCATTAGGATTTGGATAGACCTGGGAACCTTTGATGGGAAGACCAGACCGGGACAGTCGCAAAGACGGACCTGGGGACAAATTTATCAATATATGTATAAGATAAATCTATATATTAATACGTGAACCAAAAACTTCGTGGTGCATTTTTAAGTTATATGCCGCGGACAGATTACTATGAAATTTTGCACGGTTATAGTGGACGTAGAGGAGTGCAGAATGTTAATATTTTTTTCAAATAATGCATATATCATACATAAAATCAATTAAAAACACATTACACACACTACCGTGCATTTGTCACAAACACATAAATAATAAACGAAATTAAACATTCAACATATGAAAACACAGAACGAAAAAGGGAATTTGTAAAAAGGGTTTTGCGATAAACGCATAAACGCGTTGAAGCGTTGATTACAAATTCGTTCGAAGCTTTGGAGCGATCCGAAAATTCCTACGAAACTTCATGACAATCCATTTAGAATGTTTCGAAACTTCACCCGTACATGTGTCTGAAACTTCGAAGATCCATTAATAATGATACTAAACTAACTAATTCGAGACTTGAGAGTGATCCAGAATATCATCCAAAACTTCGGACAGATCCGAAAATTCGTACGAAACTTCGGATAGAACCGAAAATTCGTACGAAACTTCGGATGGAACCGAAAATTCATCCGAAACTGATGATTCAAAAGTTGATCTGAAATTTCAGACATCCTGAAATGAGTTTGAAACTTAGTGAAGATGGATAATTAATAATGTTCTTAAACTCAGTTCGAGCTCGTATCCAAATCTTCAGACTGATCCGAGACTTGAGTGATTCAGAAAATCATCCAGAACTTCGGACAGATCCGAAAATTCGTACGAAACTTCGGATAGGACCGCAAAATTCATCCGAAACTGTGATGATTCGATGATTCGGAAATTTCAGACCTCTCAAAAATTCGTTAGAAATTTAGTGAAGATGATTCCGATGTCCTTTTGCATGTGTTATAGCGATGTGTGCGTATATGCAAAGTGATAGAATAAGACACTCTCGAATTCGCTCTCTCATTGTCAATACATGTAATAAGTTGTAACAAGAAATAAATACTACATGTTTCGACATATCGTCTTTGCATCTTCGTCGAAGGACCCTCAAAACCTATTACAACCATAACTACCATAACGCGTGTTAGAAACTTCACACTGATCCGAAACTTCGTATCGATCCGAAAATTCGTCCGTAACTTCCTATTGATCCAAAAATTCGTCCAGTATTCCGAATTTTGTACAAAAATTCGTACGCAAGTTCAGATAATTTCCGAAAATTCACATGAAACTTCGGATACACCCGAAAACTTGTTCGAAATTTCGTATTGGTGCGAGAATACGGACGATATTCCGGATTTTGTACAAAAATTCCTACGAAAGTTCAGACAATTTCCGAAAATTAACACTAAACTTCGGATAGTCCCGAAAATTCGTCCGAAACTTCGCATTGATCCGAAAATTCCGTATTTTATCCGAAAATTCGTACGAAATTTCAGATACTTTCCGAAAATTAACCTAAAACTTCAGATTTTTCCGAAAATTTGTCCGAAACTTCGCATTGATCCGAAAATTCCGTATTTTATCCGAAAATTCGTACGAAATTTCAGATACTTTCCGAAAATTCACATGAAACTTTGGAAACACCCGATAATTCGTCCGAAACTTTGTAACGATCCGAAAATTCGTCCGAACTTCCGTATTTTCCGAAAATTCGTACAAAATTTCCAAAAAATGACCTTAAACTTCGGATTTCTTCCGAAAATTCGTCCGAAACTTCGAAAAAACACACCAAAAACATTCGTAACCCACCTGCTGCGTGAGGTATATCGTCTGGAAGTGCTTGGTGTGTCCGGGCGTGCGCGACACGGAGAGCAGCTTGCGGCCGAGCAGCGCGTTCATCAGCGACGACTTGCCCACGTTGGGCTGGCCCACGCAGCCCACGGTCAGCACGCCGCCCTTGTAGCGCTCGTGCGCGTAGAACGTTGTATCCGCCTTTTCGATTATCGTCTCGCCTGTAACGAATTAAACGTCCTTTTTCATTCGAGGGGGAAACCTTCAAAAGGTACCAAGGAAACCACACCCTTCCATTGAAACATAGAAAACTGCTTCACGCTACAATTAAGTATAGTGGTGGATACCTTAAAGTGCACTGGTTCAACCACCTTTTTTTTGTTATCGAGGGAGAAACCTTTAAAAGGTACCCGACGCAGCGGGAGCAACGCCGGGTTATGTGGGATTTTTGTGGCACTAAAACCCCCCCGGTGGCCGTCCTTGGCGCTATAAAGAGGACTCCGGGACCTCCAAACGACTGCTGCCGGAATCCTCTGAGCATGTTGCCTCAGCGGGCTCCTCCCAGATGGGTGGCTGGGCCCACCGCTCCGTCTAGTCTTTACGACGGTATGCGACCACACATACCGCCGTCCTTCCCGGGATCGCCTGACTGGACGGTTCAAGCTCCCACTCTAACAGCCCGCAATCCCGGAAGAACCTTTTAGTTGCCTTACTATACTGATCCCGGAACTACAGGGACTACTCCTCAATTCTTTTAACCAATCGTATTTTAGTAAAGGCAATTGGCAAAGATGGCGACAAAATAAATGGTCAAGACAACGACTTTGATTTTGGTCATTTTTGTATGCGGAGAATTTGATATTTCGTAATATTTGCAAGCATTGTTTTAATTAATAATAGGAATTACTAATTTCATAAAGTAGTGACACAACTTAAATTTTGCGATACCATCCATGGGCATTCTCCTTTACATTTACTGAGATTCAACTTATGAATAAATCTATGCATTCCATATTTTTAGTGACATAAAAAAATATACCTTGCTAACTAACAGTGCTAAATATGAACACGGCAAAGTGTTTGCAAGGCTTATCTTCTTTATCGCCGTGGGCCATAATTATTTACTGCTTTTTTATATATTATCCATCCATCCATCCATCAGCCTTTTGATACCCACTGCTGGACAGGACATAGGCCTCCCCTAAATGGCGCCACTCCAACCGGTCCCGTGCCCTCTGAATCCAACGGTTTCCCGCTTTCTTCACGTCATCGGTCCACCTGGTAGGGAGCGACCTGTACTCCATTTGCCTAAACGTGGTCGCCACTCGAGGACCATTCTTCCCCATCGGTTATCGGTCCTTCGAGCGATGTGGCCATTGCCACTTCAGCTTGCTGATTTTGAGAGCTATGTCTAAGCATTCACTATGTCTAAGCATCCACTCACCGATCTCAGGCTGCTCATCTTCATCAAACTCAACGTTGGTCTCCTCCTTAATCTTCGTCTCCCAGGAGCTGAGGTCCACCTCCCCAGCGACCAGCTCCTTGCAGGCCTCCAGGATTTTAGTAGCTCCCTCCGCGCACATACGCTGTCTGCCCTTCCGTCTGCGGACTTGGAGACCTGGGGAATGGGGACGTTTGAAAGCAATCATCCATACTAATATTATAAATATGATAGTGTATTTGTTTGTCTTTCATGTCGCCACATACCTATTATATGATATGGTTTATATGTTGGGAGATAGTTAGGAGTCACGTAGGCTTCTTTTTACCGCGCTCCCTCATTCTCATGGGAATATCGATGTTTTGTTAGTTGATATACATTTAGTAGATGCAGACGTTGTTAATAGATGGCGTTAGTAAAATTCACTTGCAAGTTCTAAATTACGCTATCAAATGCTAATGTTAATTCCCTTTGACCGAACAGGCGAAGCCGCTGGTAAAAGCTAGTAGATTATAAATTTTATATTGTGATGACCCGCGTAGTGCAGCGGTTACCATACCGGATTGACACGCTGTGGGTCCCGGGTTCGATTCCCGGCCAGACAGGTATCTGAATGATGAGTTTATATTCTTGTTCTGGGTGTTTGTGTATTCGTCTTTGTGTATATCCATGGTACCCACCACGCAGGAGAAAATCCTACTGTGGGGCTATGAGTGTAGAAAGCGTTTGAGTTTTAAGTTAATTTTTAAGTTGACCCGGTGAACTTCGTTCCGACTAAAAGTCAAAAATTTTGAAATATCAATATTTTTCCACTATATTATACATGCATTATACATCAAAACCTTCCTCTTGAATAAATAAAAAAAATGTGTGCGTGTACTAGCGTACACTCGTAAGAAGTGAAACTTCTTTATGACGTTATTTTTCAAAAAATAATTTACTATATGCAACTTTACAGAAATTGGTTAAATTAAGTTAAATTAGATCAAGTTTAATAAAAGGCTTTTATTAAACTTTATCTAATAATCTAATCTATAATAATCTATCTAATATCACGCGTGGTAGGGATAAGAAAAAGATGGCGCGTAACGGAAAAAAAAGATGGCGCGTAACAGAAAAAGATGGCGCGTAACGAAAAAATGTTACACTATTTTTTTTTCCAACACCGATAAAGAAGTTTCACTTCAAAAAGTTCTACAAAATAAGTTGAATATTTTTGATTTGTGGCCCTTTTGTTTTAAAGTAGCGATATATGAAACCTCTAAAATAATTTCAAAGTTTTGTATTTTGATCACATACACAAACAAACACACAAACAAGTTTCATAAAGTTATAGAAACTTCTATATTAGTTACTCTAGTCTTTATACAATATTTTTTCCATACCAACAAACATGCATGGAAAAAAGCTCATGTGTCAGCTCCGACGCACGACTAGAGTTTACTCACATTTAAAATAGATGGCGCCATACTCCCACACTAAAGATATAGATAATACCAATACATGGTTCATTTTGAAAATTATATCTAATATATAAGTACGTTTTAAAATATTAATATTGTACGTATTTACAGAGTATTTACATTACTTATCTTAACGATTTATTATTTTAAATACCATTGACATTTCGGTAAAACGTAATCACGAAACCTATGCATCCACGCGTACTGACAAAGTAGTTATAAAGTTTTAACCAGATGGCGTTATACTCAATAAAAAAACGTAACGAGGTCATTCATCAGTAGATTTTACTCCTCATACTTTTCTCATACCGGGCCCTTACATATGCAAATCGATTCTTAAGGAGTAAACTTCAAAAACTTCTTCGGTGAAGGAAAACATCGTGAGGAATCCTACACACCCGAGTTCTTTAAAAAAGAAAAGTTCTCGGAGGTGTGTGAAGTCCACCAATTCGCACTTGGCCAGAGCGGTGGACTATGGCCTATAACTCTCTCATTCCGAGAGAAGACCTGTGCCCAGCAGTGGGACAATAATGGGTTGACGACAAACTCCAAAAAAACATACATACACAAAAAAAACATGCGTGCGTACAAAGTACACATGTCAGAAGTGAAACTTCTTTGGCGAACTAATTTATAAATCTTGTTTATATTTATACAAATCTAAAACTTTAAATTTCCAAGATTAAGAGGAAGAGAAAAAGGCGTGATACGACGTTCGCTCTGTCTCACTTTTTCTCTCAATCTTTCTCACTCGCTTGCTCCCTACTCTCACTCCACGGCTAGTTGCTCATGCTACGTTCGCCCTGTCTTACTCTCTCTCAATCGGTCTCGATCACTCTCTCTCTCTCTTTTCCGACACTTCCGTTGCATACCGGCGTGACGTTTCATCTGTAAAAATTTTACCCTCATGCGCCTAAAGAAGTTTCACTTCAAAAACATTACCCGCCTTATACAGTCGGAAAACTAAGTGTCACTGTACATACCAGCCTTATCACTGGTCCCTCCAGCCAGATTGTACCCAGGACAGGACGTGAAGTACACCACCTTCAACCCTGGACACTTGGTACTCAGGTAGTGTTGCCACGCAGCCACCACCGACGCTGGCACCAGGTCTATCTTGTTGAGCACTAGTATCATGCTTTTGCTTTGCTGTTTCACCACATACTCGTAGAGAGAGGGAGGGAACATCATACCCTGAAATCAGTAGTGACAAGTATTTTTTAAAAGTAGCAAACGAGCATGCAGTCCACCTGATGGTAAGTGATCACTGCCCTTGTATGTGGTCACTACCACCCATGGACCAAGATGATAGGTGGTCACTGTCCCCAAGGACATCTGCAAGCAACTTCATATAGAACATGGGGTTCTATGTGAAGTCAATCACAGATGCGTTGCTACTCCCGAGGACTATGATGGTTGCCTCACATAAAACTGTGCCGGTAACCACACGAAACGCGAGAAATGCTTCACGCTACAAATAGGTGTGACGGGGGCTCTTCCCATAAAATTATAAGTGGAGGGGGAACGATCGGTAGGAGTGACATTATTTAGGGGAAGCCTATGTTCAGTAGTGGATCTCAAAAGGCTGTTAGATGGATAATAAGTGAAAGAACTTCATCAACTCTAAAGATACTTCTCCCCCCTCCCCCCTTTAAGTACGGAACCCAAAGGAACTCAACCTCCTCTAAGCGCGTTGCTCCATCGGACTCCTCCCAGGTGAGCAGCTGGGCCCACCGCTCCGTTAAGTCTTTATGACGGTATGCGGCCACGCATACCGCCGTCCTTCCCGGGCTCGCCTGACCGAACGGTTCGAGCTCCCACTCTAGCCGGCCGCAACCCCGGAAGCCCCTTTTAGTCGCCTCTTACAAGCAGGGGATGCCGTAGCCCTATTCTGACCCTGGAACCACAGGATGTGAGCACGGAGCCCTGAACAGACCAAAAATATCAACTCACAGCAAACCTAACATCCACGATGAGCAGCAGTATATCACACATCTCCAGCACTCGCCACAGCTGCCGCCACGTCTCCAAGTTCAGCTCGAAGTACGACATGTCCTTCCAGTGGGGGGATGCTTGGAGACGGTCTACGTACTCCTGGAAATGAATTTCATAGTACAATCTAGTGTTTAACAAACATGTTTCTATATATTCGCTTTCGCAAAAAAAAAACATGCGTGCGTACAAAGTACACATGTCAGAAGTGAAACTTCTTTGGCGAACTAATTTATAAATCCCTACTAATATTATAAATGCGAAAGTAACTCTGTCTGTCTGTCTGTTACTCTTTCACGCCAAAACTACTGAACCGATTTTTATGAAATTGTGTATACATATAGTGGTGACCTTGGGATCCATTATAGGCTACTTTTTATTTCAAAAAATGGGTTGAAAATGTTAAAATCGAGCATAAATGTTTTTAATGGTAGTTCGTTTTTGACAAAGAGGTGTTCTAATAATTCCGTCAAGGGGTATGATAGATTTGATTAAAAACTTATGTGAATAATAAAACATTAAAAAATATTGATTTTGAGTCGACAACATATATCCGTAAAACTCGGTATGTCGCGAATTTTGTTAAATTCCAATGCAAATGACAATCGCCATAATGGCCATTTCGCCTGGACGTCATCGTGAGTTCGTTCAAAAATAATACATATAAATTGGTAACAATTAATTATCATTCAAATAGATGTGACATAAATTTGATTTAATTTACCCATAATATGGGTTTATAATATGAAAATATATTTATAATGCGAAAGATACGATTATAATTACGAGGAATTCCCGATGAGTTAAATATTAGGTATACTTGCGCTATCTATCACTATTCTGTTGAATTACGTTGAATGAACATTTGATAGATGGCGTTATCTACAATACAACTTCGAAGTAATCGAAGTAATATCGGTAAATTAAAAGTTGATGTTGAATTACTAATAATTCCGTCAAGGGCTACGAAACACTGGTTTGCAAACTTAAATATAAAATAAATCCACGATAGCATATCTATATCTCTTAAGGTTAACTCACAATAATTATTTTTATGTTCCATATTTTAACTAAAAATAATACGTTATTTTCGAGTCTGTTGTCTTTTGTTCAGTATTAATCCTTATGTAAATAAATGCATTCGTTAGCTTCGTAATTTTAATAAAGATCAAAATTGTCTTTTACACTGTATGCATCAAATAAATACGTTTAAAGTTATTAGAGATATCAAATTATATAATTTCTTTCAAAGGGTACGATAATAAAATTCCGTCAAGGGGCAAGATAGATTGATTGAAAACTTAACTCAATAATAAAACAATATAAAACATTGATTTTGAGTCGACAACATACATAGGTATATCTGTAAAACTCGGTATATCGCGACTTTTGTTTAATTCCAAATTCCAACTATCGCCATATTAGCCATTTTGCCCTGATGTCATCCTGATCCTTAGTTCATTATGAAATAATACATACCTTTAAATCGATAACAATTAATGATATAAATTTGATTTAATTTACCCACAATATAAAATTACGAGGAATTACCGATGAGTTATATATTAGGTATACTTGCGCCATCTATCCACTACTATGTTGAATTACATTGAATGCGATAAGTGGCGTTATTCACAAAGCAACTACGAAGTCTATCGATAAATTAAATGTTGATGTTGAATACTAATAATTCCGTCAAGGGATACGAAACACGGGATTGCAACCTTAAATATAAAATCAATTCACGATAGTATATCTCTTTATCTTATGTTTAAGTATAAATATTTTTTTTTATGTTCCATATTTCAACTAAAAATATTACGTTAATTTCGAGTGTGTTTTCTTCTGTTCGGTATTAATCCTTATATAAATAAATGAATTCGTTAGCTTTTACACTATATGCATCAAATAAATACTTTTATAATAAAGATCGCGATGTGTCTCTCGGCAGGGGTAGGTAACCGTCCCGCTCGCGCATACTAATACATGCCGGCCACCGATGCGTGTGCATTATTAGAATAATCTTATCACTTGATAGTGTCCAGTGTTGAGCAGGACACGAATGATAAGTAGCGTCTTTTTGTACTAGACCAGTACAAACATTGCACTTCACCCTGCAGCATCACCCTGAGAACTTTTAAACATACTGCGGAAAAGTTAAAATCAATCTTGGTAATCGATGCGTTTTGGTTTAAATGTGGAGGAGGATTTGGTTTACAAGGTGCTTCTTGGTATTGTGTGACCACTAAGATTGTTAATTAATTCAAAGAAAGGTGGTTTACAATCGTCTAATTTTAAAATTCTAATTCTAATTTGTCTAATTTTTAAAATATTTTTACATAACAATTATGATCCTAACCACAAATACATACTTTAAATTCGTTTCTTCACTCTTTGTATGCCTGAGCGGCTAGACTCATTTCGATAGGACTTGCACTATAGAAAAGGTTGTGGAATAACATAATTATAGACTACTTTTTATCATATAATTTCAACGGGGTCGACATTTGAGCGGGAAAAATTTTTACGCGGGCGAAGCCGCGGGTACAGCTAGTCTTGTTTATATTTATACAAATCTAAAACTTTAAATTTCCAAGATTAAGAGGAAGGGAAAAAGGCGTGATACGACGTTCGCTCTGTCTCACTTTTTCTCTCAATCTTTCTCACTCGCTTGCTCCCTACTCTCACTCCACGGCTAGTTGCTCATGCTACGTTCGCCCTGTCTTACTCTCTCTCAATCGGTCTCGATCACTCTCTCTCTCTTTTCCGACACTTCCGTTGCATACCGGCGTGACGTTTCATCTGTAAAAATTTTACCCTCATGCGCCTAAAGAAGTTTCACTTCAAAAATTTGCGTCGGGGCTTAAAAACACGAATGCAGAATCCGTGAATAAAGAGCTCTGTCTGTACTTATAATGTAACAAACATTATTATTTGAACACTACAACTGCGAATATATTCCGTACTGACATTCTCGAATGGGAATGTTGTTTTTATTTTTGAATTTAACGCAAATATGTTCAGGATAGCCTAATGGTTGAAACTTGCCCTCTCGATCGGGAGGTCCGAGGTTCAAACCCAGGCACGCACCACTGATTTATGTGCGTATCAGACATTAATTATCACTGCTTTTCGGTGAAGGAAAACATCGTGAGGAAACCTACACACCCGAGAGTTCTTTAAAAAGAAAAAAAGTTCTCGGAGGTGTGTGAAGTCCACCAATTCGCACTTGGCCAGCGCGGTGGACTATGGCCTAAACTCTCTCATTCTGAGAGAAGACCCGTGTCCAGCAGTGGGCCAATAATGGGTTGATGAGAGAGATGAGAGATGGTCAGGATTATTTTCAGTTTTTGGTGTATAGATTTGGCGAATTTTTTTTTGGGAGACAGGGAGATAGTGACTGCATACAGTTAAACAGTTTCTCTCTTTACTAATGATGTGACAAATATTCGTTTTTTTTCGCATTCGCAAGAATTGTGTGAATGTTTTGCGAATATTGAATTGCTGAGTTTTGTAAAAAATGTCGCTAAATCTAAACGAATTTAATTGGAACTGCAGTTTGGCCACCCATAAAAAAAGGGTCGCCAAATTTATATCCTACGACACCCTACACCAAGAATTGAAAAAAAAAACATGAGGCAATCGGGGACTGCCGCGGTAAAGCTATTGCATAGCATTTCTCATCAACTTATGCAATTATATTTTTTTATTTTTATTAATGTAGTGTTTTTTCCTTTGATATTAATTCAAGTTTTTTTCTTTGATACTATATACTTTCTCACAAAGAGCTGCTTACATATTCGTCCGATTTCCAAGCAGCTCGTCTCGATCCGTGCGAGCTTCGTACTGTCGTGTCATATACATACACGTTAAGCGAACGCTCGGCCGCGCTACATGGTAGGCGGAGTGGGGTGTTAGGTTTTTTCGTTACGGAATTTCTTGTTTCGGTCGCCGCGCTCAATGCCCGCGATAGAAGCTATGCAATCTCTTAACAACATTCGCGTTTGCGAATGTCGGTAACGAACAATTCAATCGCATTCAGTAGAGATTAATAACATTGTCCAAATTAGCAACATTTATTTCTTACCTTAAAATACCTCTGCTCTTGTGCGTCCAACTGTGCGGGAGACATTTCATAGTTCCACGGTGGACGTTTCGGGAACGTTATCTCCTCGGGGAAGAAGTCTGATGGGTCCACTTCCATTTCCTTCTCCGACACTGGGTTTAGAGACTTCCTGTAAACAAGGTCAATGTTTGTGAAATCTGTTAGATATTGCGATGGATGATTGGTAGACTGATATCTCTCAGTTCGGTGTGCCTCAAGGCAAAGGCCTCTCTGAGGACTTCCATTGTGCTCGATCTTGGGCAAACCTTCTCTAATTTGGACCATGAACTCCTTTGTAACATGAAAAATTTATTTATTATCTTATAGCATCTCCTCTTTCTTCATCTTGAGTTCCTCATCCTTCTCCCAGTAGAACTTTGCATTGTACCGGTTTCTGTCTCCCCGTCCCTGGACCTACCAGGCTGGTAGTTGACTGAGACCACATCGTATGACATTCCGGCTGATGTTGTAGGAATGATCAAGGTTTATAACTTACAGTGCGTCTTCTTTCTTCATCTTGAGCTCCTCGTCTGTCTCCCGGTAGAACTTCAGAGCGTACCGGTTGCTATCACCCCGTCCCCTGGACCTGCCGGGCTGGTAGTTGACTGAGACCACATCGTATGACGTTGTACCGGCTGATGCTGTAGGAATGACCAAAATTACCAGGTGGTAGAACCAGCGTAGTTCGGACCGGGGAAGTACCACCGCCACACCTATTTCTAGCGTGAAGCATCTTGCGTTTCGATAGAACGGTGTGGTTGCTGGCACACTTTTACATGAGGCGACCATCATAGTCCTCGGGAGTAGCAACGCATCTGAGTTTGACTTCAGATAGAACCCATGTTCTGTATAAAGTTGATTACAGGTGTCCATGAGCGGCAGTGACCACTTACCATCAGGTGGACTGCATGCTCGTTTGCTACTTCAGTCAAATAAAAAAAAAAAAAAAAATTAATTGGTAAAGCCCCTCGGTTTGAGAAAGTTAAGTTTTTGTTTATAAAATTGAAAATGGATTTTAATTATATAAACACAGTATATAATAATAATAATAATAAAGCCTTTATTACAGAAACAGTAGATAACTATAAAATAAACATTTTTTGATATTCAAACAAAACTTAAAACTATGCTATAAAATATCTCTTGTCTCGGTGTGCCTTACGGCAAAGGCCTCCTCCAACTCTTTCCACTGCTTACGGTCTGCCGCTACCCTTATCCAGAAGGGTCCTGCAGTCATTTTAAGTTCGTCCTCCCATCGCCTTGATTTGCGACCCCGGCTCCTAACACCATCCCTTGGGTACCAAACTGTCACCTGTTTGCTCCATTTCTCTTTTTGGCATCGAAGCATATGTCCAGTCCACCTCCATTTAAGTTGATCAATACGCAAAAGAACATCTGTTAGTTTTGTTTTTTGTCTGATGTCTGTGCTCCTTACTTTGTCCTTTATTTTCAAACCTAGCATGCTTCTTTCCATACCTCTCTGGCAACTTGCTAATTTTTCTCTATGGCGTTTGGTCAGAGCCCAGGTTTCACAGCCATATGTGATGCAGGGTAGGATGCAAGTATCAAAAGTCTTCTTTTTAATCTTAATGCCAAGTTCCTTGCTTTTCATAATTTCTTTCATGGCCCAATATTTCTTCCATCCTGTTGCAATTCTTTTATCTATTTCTTTCGACATCTGGTCCTTGGGTGAGATAATCTGGCCTAGATACACATATTCCTCTACATATTCGAGTTTTTGTCCATTGATAGTTATGTCTATAGGTATTGAATTTGTCATCATTTTAGTCTTACTTGCGTTCACTTCTAGACCCACTTCCATACTTCTATCTACTAGTGATTGTACCATGGATTCTAGTAGTAGTGGGTCCTCTTCTAATAGCACCAGGTCATCTGCAAATCTAAGGTGATTCAATCGCGATCCATTAATGTTGAGCCCCAAATTTTCCCACTCTAGTTTTCTAAAAATTTGCTCTAATACTGCTGTAAACAGCTTTGGAGAGAGTGGATCACCTTGTCTTACACCCCTTTTGATTGGAAAAGCATCTCCCATAGATTCCAGCCTGACACTAGCTTTACTTTCCTTATATATGTTTCTAATGATATCTATGTAATAATTCTCAATTCCCTGCTCCTCTAAGCTTTGCCATACAGATTCGTGTTTGAGGTTATCGAATGCCTTGGAATAATCTATAAACGCCAGATAAATAATTTTGTTGTATTCATTGTATTTTTGAATAACTTGTTTGATTGTATGTATATGATCAATTGTACTAAATTCTTTTCTGAATCCCCCTTGTTCCACCGGTTGGTTTTCGTCGAGTCTACTTGATATTCTGTCCAGGATAACATTTGCAAAAACTTTATACACATTTGAAATTAGAGATATTGGCCTGTAATTTCCTATGTCGTCCTTTGAACCTTTCTTATATAAAAGAATTATGTGTGATTCTGTCCATTTTTTTGGAATGCTACCAGTATATAAAATCTCATTGAAGATCTTTGTTAGTATTGGAGTTAGCTCTTTGATTGTCCCTTTCATAAGTTCATTTGTAATTCTATCTGGACCGGGGGCTTTTTCCATCTTTTGTCTTTTGATAGCTTTCTCTACTTCCGATTGTAATATCTCCGGTATATCTTTACTAACTTTCGTCATAGCTTTTTGTATATGTCTTCTATCGGACAACTGTGTGTTCGGCTGATTTGAATATAGTGAACGATAATAGTTTGTCGCTATATTTTTAATTGTACTGCGAGAAGTAACTTGCATTTCTCTGTCTTTTAGATTTGGTATCCATTCTTTTCCTTTTTCTCTTAGTACCTTAAGCGCTTTTTTTGTGCCTCCCGTTTCGGTAATGTAATTTTCTAGGGTTTTCATTCGACGATTTTTCCTATCTTTTCTGATATTTTCACGAATCTGTTTACTTAGATTAGAGATTTCTTTTTGGTTTTCTTTCTTATCCATTGTTGATATTAGTATCTTTCTGTCTTTAATAAGTTTTAAGGTTTTTTCACTTAAATAGGGTTCCTTACTCTTGGTTGTTGTTATTTTTGCCTGTGCTTTGAGCTTGTTTTCTACTCTTTTGTATTTTTCTTCTAGAGACAGATTTGAAGAGACAACTTCCATTAGGTCTTCTGTGGTATCAATTTCCTCCCCCTTTTTGCAGGTTGTTTGTAAGTAGTTAATTTGAACAGTTTTCGGTCTAGGCTTTTTTAAACCACTTAGCTTAAGACAGCTGCGTACCATACGATGGTTAGTGTTGAAGTTTAGGTTCTGTACTACTCCCGTATCACTAAATAACTTCCCTTTGTTGGTTATTATGTAGTCTATTTCATTTCTGACCTTTCCGTCTGGAGACACCCAAGTCCATTTATTTTTGAGCTTTTTGCGAAAAACGGAGTTAAGGAGTGTTAAATTTTGCTCAAGTAGGAATTCTACTAATTTTTCTCCGTTTTTACTTCTCTTGCCGTTCCCGTATTTTCCTATTATATGTTCTTCTCCGGTTGTTCGGGAACCCACTTGAGCGTTGAAATCTCCCATGAGTACCACATTGTTTTCAGAGTATTTTTCGGTTACTTCACTTAGTTTGTCATAGAATGTATCTATATCTGCTTTTGTTGCTTGCTCTGTTGGCGAGTAGACTTGGATGACTGTCCAGGTTTTCATATATTCTGGTAAATTAATGTGTATCACCGCTATTCTATCTGATATCCCTTCAAATGCAATGATATAGTTTTTTAGTTTTAACTTGACCAAAAATCCTACTCCTCTTTGTCCCGGGACTTCTCCTTTGTAGTACATTATATACTGGCTTTTCTCTTCTATTCCTTCTCCTAGTCTCCGCATCTCACTTATGCCCAGGATGTCCCACTTGATAGGTCCTATAGCTAACTCGAGCTCTTTCAAACTTTCTGGTGTTCTCAAGGTTCGTGTGTTAAGTGTACAAAGGTATAAATTGCTTTTTTTCTGTATTTGTTTTTTGACATTCGATTTAATTGACAGATTTGTTGGAGGGTTTTGGTCGACTTTCCCCACGGTGACCAGCCGGCTTGGGGTGCATTTTTTTGAGGTTTTTCTTATATCTATATTTGTTGATGTATATTTAAGTTTTTTCCGGTCGGAGAGGCCATTTACTTGTTTTTTGACATCTCTGAGATAGAGGCAGATCTTTCCCGTGATACGTATGTAAGAATGCTTGACTTCATTAATTCCCTTGATGTGTTAGCATTTTCGCCATTTTTCGTATTTAGCTTTTTTTGCAATGGATCGGTTGGAGATCCTGATTGTTCCCTTTTCCTTTTTTCGCGATTGGTGTTTTTGGGTCTCTTTACAATTAACTTGTCGTATTTTATAAAGGCTATGTTTCCATTTTTTCTTTCTGCTTCCAATTGTGGCTGCAATTGTTTGCGTATTTCAAGAACTTCTTTAGGGTAGTCTTCTTTAACATATATATCTGAAGGAAGGTTGCGCTTATTTCTCAAAATTTGATGTTTCTTCCAGGTGGTTGTTAAAGATATTATAACTGGACGGTTGTTTTCAGATTTTGTTCCAATTCTTCGGATATGACATATTTCTTGGCTATCTAAATGTATTCCTGAATCCACTATAGTTTCTTTTATCAAATCCACCAGTTCTATTTCTGTTTTTCCCTTTTCTTTTATGCCAAAAAGAATCAAATTATTTCTTCGTTTTTCCTTTTCTAGAAATGTTATTTTTTGTTCCAAATTTGTTACTTTGGTTTTAAGGTTCTTATTTTCCTCCAACAATAATTTCATTTTTTCGTCTAAGGCCTCCATAACATTTTTAGTTATTGCTGTTGTTAATGTAGTTGTTTGTTCATTAAACTTGTCATTTATTTTCGATAGCAAAATTTCTATTTGTTTTTCCATTTTATTTTCGGTTATTTTGGTTTTAGAATAAAGGTAATACTGGTAACACTTCGAACTCGTTGTCTATGGTTGCAAATGTCAGATATAATTCAATGAACACAATGAAACACAGTATATAATTCAATGCAATTACAAGCACACAAACATAAATTCTAGTAATTATATAAATTTGAGCTATGACTTAATCCCACTCTTTCCTACATTTTGTTTTATATATATACGTACTAGCTGACCCAGCAAACATTGTTTTGCCATATAAAAATTTAAAAAAAATGTTAAGGGGTGAAAAATCCTTATCACTAAGGGGTATAAAAAATAGATGTTGGCCGATTCTCAGACCTACTCAATATGCTCACAAAATTTCATGAGAATCAGTCAAGCGTTATGGAGGAGTATGGGAATGAACATTGTGACATGAGTATTTTATATATTACATAGAAGATAGACAACATTCTATAAACCAAAAGTGTCTTTTGGCAGGCATTTATATTTGACTATATCTAGCACAAAATCATCACTTTTAAGCATAATAGACTGTGTTATTAGTAGCTTAAAACATTTGCCTTAAAGTAAATGAGGTTTTGAGTATGTTCCCTTTGAAATGAAATGTCTTTATTTTGTATAGGTCTATGGTGGCTGTTACGGACGACGGCGTCAATACATAAAAATAAGCTAGGATAAGTTAGAATAAGATAGGCATATATTGTTATCCCACTCTAAATATACGCAATGTCAATAGATGTAAGAAAGAGACAGCGCTATAGGAAAGAAAGAGATGCAGAGTGGTGCCGTGTGCAAAAGTGGCTCGCACGTGATTGGTGGAGAGGCCGGTACCGCTGACTACCATACCCTGCTAATGTAAGAATCTTAATAGTACTTAAGCACGCCTAATGCATTGTTGATCATGTTGGGTACTTGGCATACATCAATAAATAAGATTGAAGAGCGAAATACGAAGTTTTTATTGAGACGCTACAATCTACACTCTACAGTGGCACTTATAAATTGTCAGTTACATTTTATTTTCTTACACTACCACGGGATCGGAATACGACCTAAACTGAAAAGATCCAGCAAGAAACTCAGCAGGTTTGTCTTTTTTGTTAATTGCATCCATTTTTTTAAATATAATTACAATCACATTTTTTTACATGGTAATGTAAGTTTCATTTTTACAGTAGAGTACAAAATAGAAACTCAAGCAGACTGTATGAACAGCCGGTTCCCAGGCATCATCAACTTGATGAAGCCTTGTCAAATAAATTCAAGAAATTAAAGAACTCACTGGAAACAAGCAGAGTTTTGTTCTGTTTCTTAGCTTGCAACTGCTGCTTTTTGGCCTTCCCGCTGAACGGTGTCTTTCTGCGTGCTTGAGGCATTGTTTATCATGTAAACCTGGAATTTGAAAATGTCTCAGTAATTGTATTGACATCAGTATTTGTAAATTTGCAGGTTAGATGAAATGAAAATGAAATGTCTTTATAAGTACTTGCATTGCATGTTAGGAAACATGTTTAAAATATAAGTATATATATACACAAACAACTTTTCTATATATGAACAAATTAAAATACCTTCACACATACACAGTAACTTACACGCTGATACGCACTAGCACGCAACACATACATACCTTGAAATACACACATGCATACATAATTAGATACACCTGTATCGCTTGTGCGCAAGCGAAGAAAATTGGCTCCACAAAATTCCAGCGCTGCAGGTGACCTTGACTACCTTCATGTAGGGCAGGATACTGGAGCTAACAAAAGTTAGCTCCAGTATCCTGCCTGAAGGTGGTAGAACCAGTGTAGTTTGACCGTCTAGCGTAAAGCATTTTTTTGTGTTTCGATGGAAGGGTGTGGTTGCCGACTCACTTTTATATGAGGCGGCCATCCTAGTCCTCGGGAGTAGCAACGCATCTGTGATTGACTTCAGATAGAACCCATGTTCTGTATGAAGTTGCTTACAGATGTCCACGGCAGTGACCACTGACCATCAGGTGGACTGCATGCTCGTTTGCTGCTTCTATCGGAGAAAAAAAAACATCGTTACTACTTTAACCTAGTGTAAACATAACATGGCGGCCGGCATTCTTAGTTATGTGAAAATAGCATTTTTGTAAATATATTTCCATCGCTAGCATCATTCCTATCACCGCAGCACGTTCTACAACCTAATTAATTGATATTAACCTTAAATAAGACGCTAATTACAAAAACACGCGGTTTCTACCTACTAAGTATATATTAACCGGTTAGGATGTATGTGTTTTTCGTGTTTAAGAAGTCTAAATCTTAGTATTAATATTTACTTACTCGTACACAAGTATGAAACTTAGAAGAAAATTTGAAGATTTCGAGCTCTTCAGTAATCTTCAAGTAATTTCTGGAAAATACAAGAAATTCCACCCAGAAAATAAAAATATAGCCTTTCAATAAATCATAAAGACATTGACAGTTTAAAATTTTGACAGTGAATTTTTAAATGTTTTTAGGGTCAGGCTTCATGTCTTTCTGCCAACTGACAATTATAGATTTCTTTTAGATGATATTAAAATAAGTGCGAAGTTTTCATATTAATTACATGACATGATGACATGTTTCATGAGAATGAACATAATTAAGGCCACCTTAGAGGCCAGAGGATATTCCACATTTGACATTACTACGCCTTTAAAACAGTTTCGCTGTGTCCATGACCCATAATACTGAGTTGAAATATAGGCACATTTTAATGTTTCAATTTCATGGTAATAATTAGTCAACAGAATAATTTAAGCGAATAAACATTATCCGGTTGCGGAATGCATTTTAATTTTCGTGGTTGTCATTAATTTGTCAGTTCTAAACTTCTAACGTTTTGGCAATGCTTATGCGTCAATGTCAGTTTGAAAGGAAGTAAATAAATAACTTTAACCTCAAACAAAATTGTTAAAATCAATTTTTGCTGTAAAAGTGTAGCAAAATGCTCCCATTATCATTATTACGGACTGCGCAAAACCATCCAATGTTGGTGGAGTTGAAAAACGGCGAAACATACAACGGGCATCTCGTAAGCTGTGATAATTGGATGAACATAAACCTACGAGAAGTTATTTGCACTTCACGAGACGGTGATAAATTTTGGCGGATGCCCGAGTGTTATATCCGTGGCAGTACAATCAAATATCTTCGGATTCCGGACGAAGTTATCGATATGGTGAAAGAAGAAACTCAAGTTAAGGCCAGAGGGCGAAGTGAGGTGTCGAAAGGAAGAGGGGGACAGAACATGCGAAGCGGTCGCGGAGGCAGCCGAGGTGCGTTCGGAAACCGAGGGCGACCGGCACCATTGGCGCGCGGTGGCGGGAACGCGAGACCACAGAATAAAAAGAAGTAATATTCCACTTAAGCCCAACGATGTTCGTGTTGGCGTATTTAAAGAAAATTTGAGAGTATTCGCGACTACGGTTACTGTGATTGCCAAGTGGAATATGGTGAATCTGTTTATGTATAAATTTAATTAAATAAGTTGAACAATCATTTTTTTTATTTCAATAAATATTTGAATAATTGCTAAAAACTATTGTGTTAGTGGAAAAATCTAGGAACAATCTACGAAAATGCCTAAAGAAAATATAATTGAAAGGTAATAAAACCCATATCATTGTTGAATGAGCCGGCAAGCTCATTTTCTTTCTCTGAGGTCAATTACAAATGTCTTGCTACTCCTGAGGACTAAGATGTCGTCTCATATCAAAGTGTGCCAGCAACTGCATCCTTCCATCGAAACGCAAGACCTGTTTCTACTGCTGCTTGAATTAAGTGTAGTGGTGTTACCTCCATGAACTATACTGGTCCTACCACCTGTTAAATATTTGGAAAGGTATTTGGATTACAGTTTAAGGACTCTCAGGTGAACTGCATGCTCGTTTGCTACTGCAGTCAGATAAGAGGAAAACAAATGGCAATTTCTCTACATGTTCAAAATTCCTTTTGGGGACACTGAATACTACCACATGCCCGCACAAAAACCGTGCATATTATTATCATTCAAATAAATTATGAAATCAAATTACCAAAACAAAATCGATTTAATAGATCTAGTTTTTAAAAATGTAACATTTGAATATAACTTTTTGCTTGAAGGTTCATTTCTGAAGGCACCCTTCGTTCGATGCAGTAGACCTTGAGACCTCAGAATGTCATTGAACATAACATAGAGAAACGTTCAAAATTAATTGAGCTGGTGAGTTTTTTCATGTAAATTCCTTACAAAATATAAATCAGCACATAGCTATTAGCAATAAGACATTTAAAAAAAAGAGTGTGTGTGTCAGATTAAAATAGATGGCGCCTTACTCCCACACTAAAGATATAAATAATACCAATACATGGTTCATTTTGAAAAATTACATCTATTAAGTACGTATTACAATATTAATATTGTACATATTTACAGAGTAGTTACATTGCCTATCTTAATGATTTACTATTTTAAATACCATTGAGATTTCGGTAAAACGTAATCACGAAACCTATGCATCCACGTGTACTGACAAAATAGTTCTAAAGTTTTTACTAGATGGCGTTAAACTCAATAAAAAAACGTAACGAGGTCATTCATCAGTAAATTTTATTCCTCATATTTTTCTCATACCCTTATATATGCAAATCAAATCAAATTAAGCCAAATTACGCCGAAGTTTTGTGCAAATTCAAAATCAAATATTGGAAAAAATGGAAGGAATATTTCGATCTTAAGTCTAAAGAAAAAGGCATATGGTACAAAACAATGCAGAGTGAACCTCCTCGTATACCATGGTTTACCAATGTGGGGCTTGGCAGGCAACTGATCACAGTAGCAGTAAGGCTTCGTTCTGGACATCTTCCACTGAATGGTTTTGCGTATCTTATGAAAAAAGTGTTGTCACCAAATTGCTCTACATGTGATAGACATGAAGATGCTCAACATCTCTTACTGGAATGTGTCCGAAATCGAATGGAGAGAGATGCGTTGATGGAAAAATTAAAAGTAAACCAATTAGATGTTGGTGCATTTCAGACCATCTTAACAGACCCACGTTCCGAACAGGCAAAGTGCATTTATACATTCATCAATGCATCTCTCAAAGATAGAAATTAAGAATAGATCTAAGTTATGACTGTGTAGTTAATTAGATTTTATAAGGTACAATGGGGTTGACATGTACATTTAGTACCCAAGCCCCGAAAAAAAAAATAAAGATTAAAAAAAAAAAAAAAATATATGCAAATCTATTCTTAAGGAGTAAACTCCAAAAATAATATATTTTACTCTCATAACAAACACATTAAGATTTCCTACTGTAACGTAGGTACCATAGACACAAACACAACTAAACAAACACCCAGACCCAGAACAGAAATCTAAATTCATTATTCAGATTTCTGTCCGGCCAGGGATTAAACCCAGAACCGAATGAATGTCAGATCAGTAGGCGCATCCCTTAACCCTGTAGTCGGGGAGTAGAATACGGCTACGGTATCCCCTGCCTGTCGTAAGGGGCGACTAACGGGGCCTCTGGGGTTGCGGACGGCTAGAGTGGGAGTTCGAACCGTCCAACAAGTAACCCCGAGAAGGACGGCGGGATGTGTGGCTGCATCTCGCCGTAAGCACCGGATGGTGAAGGGGGATGGTACACGTCCCCCAAGAGATGAGCCCGTGAGGGGCGCTGTGCTAGGGGACACCGGTTCGTTCCGTTGGAGTTTCCGAGTCCCCTACTATAAGCGCTGAGGAAGGCCACCGAGGATGTTTTAGTGGGTACAAATCCCAAATAACCCGGAGTGTCTCCCAAGACTTCGGTGTACCTTTTGAAGGTTTCCTCCCCGAAACAAAAAAAAAGGCGCATTCCTTATTATTACATTCTTGTCTATCTTATCTTTAATAGTCACAAGATATAGATAGACAATTAAGTACGTTCACTATATACATTAAACTTTCGGTCTAAATGCCATTATATTTAAAATCAAAACTTATTATACCTTTTATTGATATGAAATGAATAAAATCCGGCCAAGTGCGATTCGGACTCGCGCCGAAGGGTTTCGCTATCTATCGCTTTAAAATCTATCGATACCTCTTTTTTTTCTCTTATTATAGGCTAACGTTTGGCCGCGATCTTACCTGATGTTAAGTAAGATGCAGCCTAGGATGTTACACGCTTGCCTAGATAAAGCCTATTCACCCTCGTCTTGAAAACTTTTAGA
>OX453087.1:2500-7500 GCA_949699795.1 Spicauda simplicius
CTAACCTAACCTAACCTAACCTAACCTAACCTAACCTAACCTAACCTAACCTAACCTAACCTAACCTAACCTAACCTAACCTAACCTAACCTAACCTAACCTAACCTAACCTAACCTAACCTAACCTAACCTAACCTAACCTAACCTAACCTAACCTAACCTAACCTAACCTAACCTAACCTAACCTAACCTAACCTAACCTAACCTAACCTAACCTAACCTAACCTAACCTAACCTAACCTAACCTAACCTAACCTAACCTAACCTAACCTAACCTAACCTAACCTAACCTAACCTAACCTAACCTAACCTAACCTAACCTAACCTAACCTAACCTAACCTAACCTAACCTAACCTAACCTAACCTAACCTAACCTAACCTAACCTAACCTAACCTAACCTAACCTAACCTAACCTAACCTAACCTAACCTAACCTAACCTAACCTAACCTAACCTAACCTAACCTAACCTAACCTAACCTAACCTAACCTAACCTAACCTAACCTAACCTAACCTAACCTAACCTAACCTAACCTAACCTAACCTAACCTAACCTAACCTAACCTAACCTAACCTAACCTAACCTAACCTAACCTAACCTAACCTAACCTAACCTAACCTAACCTAACCTAACCTAACCTAACCTAACCTAACCTAACCTAACCTAACCTAACCTAACCTAACCTAACCTAACCTAACCTAACCTAACCTAACCTAACCTAACCTAACCTAACCTAACCTAACCTAACCTAACCTAACCTAACCTAACCTAACCTAACCTAACCTAACCTAACCTAACCTAACCTAACCTAACCTAACCTAACCTAACCTAACCTAACCTAACCTAACCTAACCTAACCTAACCTAACCTAACCTAACCTAACCTAACCTAACCTAACCTAACCTAACCTAACCTAACCTAACCTAACCTAACCTAACCTAACCTAACCTAACCTAACCTAACCTAACCTAACCTAACCTAACCTAACCTAACCTAACCTAACCTAACCTAACCTAACCTAACCTAACCTAACCTAACCTAACCTAACCTAACCTAACCTAACCTAACCTAACCTAACCTAACCTAACCTAACCTAACCTAACCTAACCTAACCTAACCTAACCTAACCTAACCTAACCTAACCTAACCTAACCTAACCTAACCTAACCTAACCTAACCTAACCTAACCTAACCTAACCTAACCTAACCTAACCTAACCTAACCTAACCTAACCTAACCTAACCTAACCTAACCTAACCTAACCTAACCTAACCTAACCTAACCTAACCTAACCTAACCTAACCTAACCTAACCTAACCTAACCTAACCTAACCTAACCTAACCTAACCTAACCTAACCTAACCTAACCTAACCTAACCTAACCTAACCTAACCTAACCTAACCTAACCTAACCTAACCTAACCTAACCTAACCTAACCTAACCTAACCTAACCTAACCTAACCTAACCTAACCTAACCTAACCTAACCTAACCTAACCTAACCTAACCTAACCTAACCTAACCTAACCTAACCTAACCTAACCTAACCTAACCTAACCTAACCTAACCTAACCTAACCTAACCTAACCTAACCTAACCTAACCTAACCTAACCTAACCTAACCTAACCTAACCTAACCTAACCTAACCTAACCTAACCTAACCTAACCTAACCTAACCTAACCTAACCTAACCTAACCTAACCTAACCTAACCTAACCTAACCTAACCTAACCTAACCTAACCTAACCTAACCTAACCTAACCTAACCTAACCTAACCTAACCTAACCTAACCTAACCTAACCTAACCTAACCTAACCTAACCTAACCTAACCTAACCTAACCTAACCTAACCTAACCTAACCTAACCTAACCTAACCTAACCTAACCTAACCTAACCTAACCTAACCTAACCTAACCTAACCTAACCTAACCTAACCTAACCTAACCTAACCTAACCTAACCTAACCTAACCTAACCTAACCTAACCTAACCTAACCTAACCTAACCTAACCTAACCTAACCTAACCTAACCTAACCTAACCTAACCTAACCTAACCTAACCTAACCTAACCTAACCTAACCTAACCTAACCTAACCTAACCTAACCTAACCTAACCTAACCTAACCTAACCTAACCTAACCTAACCTAACCTAACCTAACCTAACCTAACCTAACCTAACCTAACCTAACCTAACCTAACCTAACCTAACCTAACCTAACCTAACCTAACCTAACCTAACCTAACCTAACCTAACCTAACCTAACCTAACCTAACCTAACCTAACCTAACCTAACCTAACCTAACCTAACCTAACCTAACCTAACCTAACCTAACCTAACCTAACCTAACCTAACCTAACCTAACCTAACCTAACCTAACCTAACCTAACCTAACCTAACCTAACCTAACCTAACCTAACCTAACCTAACCTAACCTAACCTAACCTAACCTAACCTAACCTAACCTAACCTAACCTAACCTAACCTAACCTAACCTAACCTAACCTAACCTAACCTAACCTAACCTAACCTAACCTAACCTAACCTAACCTAACCTAACCTAACCTAACCTAACCTAACCTAACCTAACCTAACCTAACCTAACCTAACCTAACCTAACCTAACCTAACCTAACCTAACCTAACCTAACCTAACCTAACCTAACCTAACCTAACCTAACCTAACCTAACCTAACCTAACCTAACCTAACCTAACCTAACCTAACCTAACCTAACCTAACCTAACCTAACCTAACCTAACCTAACCTAACCTAACCTAACCTAACCTAACCTAACCTAACCTAACCTAACCTAACCTAACCTAACCTAACCTAACCTAACCTAACCTAACCTAACCTAACCTAACCTAACCTAACCTAACCTAACCTAACCTAACCTAACCTAACCTAACCTAACCTAACCTAACCTAACCTAACCTAACCTAACCTAACCTAACCTAACCTAACCTAACCTAACCTAACCTAACCTAACCTAACCTAACCTAACCTAACCTAACCTAACCTAACCTAACCTAACCTAACCTAACCTAACCTAACCTAACCTAACCTAACCTAACCTAACCTAACCTAACCTAACCTAACCTAACCTAACCTAACCTAACCTAACCTAACCTAACCTAACCTAACCTAACCTAACCTAACCTAACCTAACCTAACCTAACCTAACCTAACCTAACCTAACCTAACCTAACCTAACCTAACCTAACCTAACCTAACCTAACCTAACCTAACCTAACCTAACCTAACCTAACCTAACCTAACCTAACCTAACCTAACCTAACCTAACCTAACCTAACCTAACCTAACCTAACCTAACCTAACCTAACCTAACCTAACCTAACCTAACCACTGCTTTGCAAACGTCTAACCTACCACATAGATAAAAACAATCTTTCAAATTCCCTTCAGTTTGGTTTCAAAGAACAGACTTCCACCGTAGACGCACTATATAAAGCAATCAGTAAAATACAAGAAGCCAAAAACAACAAAAATCAAGTAATAGCAATCTCACTAGATATAAAAGCAGCATTTGATAACGCTTGGTGGCCGATACTTTTCAAAAGATTAAAACACATCAATTGTCCTAAAAATATTTACAAAATCATCCTCAATTATGTACAAGATCGACATGTCATCCTAAACTACGCCGACGCCACAGTATCCAAGCAAATGAGCAGAGGGTGCATACAAGGGTCTGCATGTGGTCCCCTGTTCTGGAACCTCATTCTGGACGACCTCTTCGATACGCAACTACCAGAGGGGTGCCACATGCAGGCCTTTGCCGACGATGTTTTGCTCATAATCCAAAGCAAAAAAACATCAGATTTGCAATACATAGCAAACAAAGCTCTTAAAGCAATATCCAATTGGGGAACAGAAGCAAAGCTCTGTTTCGGTCCTGACAAAACCCAAGCAATCTCGTTTACACCAAAAGCAAAAGCAGCAATAATCAACTTAAATGGTATAGAAATAAAATTCATAGACGAAATAAAAATTTTAGGAGTAATAATCGATAAACATCTCAAATTCATTAATCATATTAAATATATAGTAAACAAAGCATCAATAATATACAAAAAATTAGCTAGATACGTGAGACCGACTTGGGGTGCGCAACCGGAAAACATAAGAACCATTTATAAACAGGTGATCGTACCCATTATAACTTACGCTGCGGGAATATGGGGCTCTGCGGTCAAGTACGAAGTAGCAAAAAACCAACTAAGATCGCTACAAAGAGGATTTGCGCTGAAAATTACTCGAGCTTTTAGAACAGTGTCTGCTACGGCAGCCATCGCCTTAGCGGAATTAACACCAATTCACCTCAAGATTGAAGAGGTAGCAGCATTAGAAAAGGCCAAAATTAAGGGCACGACACCCTTGCTCCCGGAAGATGTTACAGTGGAAAAATTGGCAACCAACCGAGAACTCCTCCATCCTGCGGATAGAAAATTTGTAAATTACGATTTCGCAGTAAATCAGATAGAAATCAACAAACTGTGTTCCCCAGATATCACCCAAATATATACGGATGGGAGTAAACAAGACGAGAACAAAGTGGGTGCAGCCTTTGTTGCTTACAAAACCGACGGCACCAAGGTCGTTAAAAAATTCAAGCTCCACGGCAGCTGCTCCGTCTACCAGGCGGAGATGCTCGCCATACAAAATGCCTGTTCATGGGCCACGCAGGAAGACATCAATAATTTTGCAATCCTAACAGACTCTCTATCCAGTCTACATGAAATAAAGAACAGAGATAGCAACAACAAAGCAGCAGCATCCATCCACGACTTTATACATCACGTCAATAGTAATAACGGCAAAGTTATATTCATATGGGTCAAGGCACACGCAGGCCTGGAAGGCAATGAAGAAGCAGACGAAGCCGCTAAAGCAGCCGCGTTGTCTCACAGACCCTATGAATATACGAATTTCCCGATCAGCCATCTGAAACTTAAAATTAAAGAAATTAATAG
>OX453087.1:10000-17500 GCA_949699795.1 Spicauda simplicius
TAACCTAACCTAACCTAACCTAACCTAACCTAACCTAACCTAACCTAACCTAACCTAACCTAACCTAACCTAACCTAACCTAACCTAACCTAACCTAACCTAACCTAACCTAACCTAACCTAACCTAACCTAACCTAACCTAACCTAACCTAACCTAACCTAACCTAACCTAACCTAACCTAACCTAACCTAACCTAACCTAACCTAACCTAACCTAACCTAACCTAACCTAACCTAACCTAACCTAACCTAACCTAACCTAACCTAACCTAACCTAACCTAACCTAACCTAACCTAACCTAACCTAACCTAACCTAACCTAACCTAACCTAACCTAACCTAACCTAACCTAACCTAACCTAACCTAACCTAACCTAACCTAACCTAACCTAACCTAACCTAACCTAACCTAACCTAACCTAACCTAACCTAACCTAACCTAACCTAACCTAACCTAACCTAACCTAACCTAACCTAACCTAACCTAACCTAACCTAACCTAACCTAACCTAACCTAACCTAACCTAACCTAACCTAACCTAACCTAACCTAACCTAACCTAACCTAACCTAACCTAACCTAACCTAACCTAACCTAACCTAACCTAACCTAACCTAACCTAACCCCAGTCGCACTCTAAGCGTTGACGCGAACGGGAGCAATTTACACGTGCTCCACGTTAAAAAATCAATAAAAGTGGCAATTTTTATCCGATCAGCCTGAAATAAGTATCAAAGTGTGTGTCTTTGTGCCGCGCAGAGTTTGGTGATAAGTTTTTACAAGGATTGCAGTGAAAAACGGACGAAAATCGTGAAAAACCACTTTTAACACGTGGTTTTAAGGTTAAAAGTTCAGTTTTTCGAAAACGCCGGCTTAAAACGATCGACACCCCCGGGGGTTTTTTACACCCCCCGGTGCGGGACAACGGCCCCCACGATTTGAGACGAAGAACGGAATTTTTGGACCGTGCGTTTGGGAGATATTACACTTTTTCCCAAAACCACGTGGCGGTGAAAATCGTAACGCGAAGACCTACGAGGACGAGACTTGGCAGGCATCAGGGTGCTGCCTAAACAAACCGATCTGCGAAGAAAGAAAAATTTTCCTGTTATAAACTTAAGAACTGTAAGCTATTAAAATTGTAAACTTTGACCATTAATAACTTCCTTCAAAACCGATATATCAACTTTCTTTAACTACTCAATTTGGCGCTCTTATTAGGACTACAAACCCTCAAAATTCCAAATTTTTAAATTTTAAAATAAAAATTTTACATTGAAAAAACTGAAAAATTCATATTTTTCAAAAAATTTTCAGGAAAATTTGACAGATCGGTTTTGAAATATATACCATTTGACAGCCTGTATTTTTCTACGAATTTTAGAATTTTTTTGATATTTTTTGTTTTATTAGTCGCGGAGTTATTGATTTTTAAAGGTTTTTTCCAAATAAATCGTAAAATATACAAAAATTCAAAATTTTAACTGCACCAACTATTTAGTATTACCTCTCGGAACATAATTAAGCCCAAACTCGGACTCTCTAAGTTGAAAAACAAAGAAAAACCCATTTTTCGGCCATTTTGGTTTTTCAGCGGCTGATTTTCAAAAGTCAATAACTCCAAAACCGTTACAACTAGAAACATAGGATTTTCGACGAAGAGTGCGACTTTTTGTGTTTTAAAGGACGAATCCTTTTTCAGGACTTTTCAGGCCTGAAAATTTTTCAGCCCTGAAAACCCTCCCAGACGAAAGATCTGAAGCGGCCAACCTTACCATCGAAAACCCGGGTTCGCTCCGACTTCTCAAAGCGGAGTTATAGCCCGTCAAAGTCGGAGTTTGACAGTTGGCCGCCATTTTGGAAATCTTTGAGTCGTCATTACTCCTGAACAGAAGCTCGTAGGAAACTACGGACTTCAGTTCTGGGTTCAGGAGGAAACCTACTACCACCTCTGAAGGTTTCAGGCGACTCAGAGCACCTAAATTTCCGGGTGTCTGGGAGTGGTACCGGGGGTTGGGGGAGGTCGACCTGGTTCGGACAAGCCCAAGCTCGGGTATCCTGCGACGAATAGTTCGGGAGTTACAGCCGGTCAAAGTTGCAATCTGACAGCTGCGGCGGCCATATTGGAAAACTTTGAACCGGCATAGCTCCCGAACGGAGGGTCGTAGGACATCGGGGTTTTCGGGAAAGGGGTTCCCCCTAGCTCCGGAACAGGATCGGCACCCCTTTTTCAGGTTTCAGGCACAAAATTTTTTCAGGCCTGAAAACCTACCCAACAGGTGGAGCTCGGCGAGCCACTCAACTTGTCCCAAACCCGGGGAAAATCGGCCCGCCCGTTCCGGAGATATACAATTTTAACCATCCGCGGCCGCCATCTTGGCCTGAAAACCAAAGGACAAAATCGGCCATATCTCCGGAACCCGTGCGGTTGGAGTACCCGAGTTTGGGGTCGCTGAGGAGGGCTCGGAGAGATCTACAACATAGGCTATTGAGAGAGACTCTAGGTAGAGCCACCAAGGAAAAGCTCTACATTTTGTGTAAAAAATTGACTTTTACATAAAAATTTAATGTTATTAGATAAAACTAAAATCATATAAATTGACTATTACAAAATTTATGCGAAAAAGTGGATAAAAAACAGAAATTATAAAAAACTGTTTCATTATTGTAATATTGTGTTTAATTGCCTTGTTTATTGAGTGAAATTGTTCCTTGACTTATATACACCTTTAACTGTAGACCGTGCACTGGTGCACGACAAATTTTAACCAATACGCATAAATTTATGTGTTGTTTTTACTGATTGACTGTATCTTATTGGGAACATCTCTATAGGATTAATAAGTTGAAAGTTCTATACAACATTGACTACTAAACCGTGCACAGCGTGCACGCTCTTTACAATAACGCATTGACTGGGGACTGTACGAGCAATACACAAACAAACCACACAACCACACGTACAGTACACACACACGTACATACACGCAAATCCCATACACACACACGCACTCACACACGCATTCACACACACACGCATACACATACACACATACATATATACACACAACGCACGTACACTCTCGTACACACAAACGGATACCTACCTCCGAATAAAAGACTGCAGGCCAGCCCCCTCACACCTCGCACCTTCCACCTCGCAGCACCTGAAACAGAAACAAACCAAGCTTTAAAAATGTCGGGCGTGGGATTTCGGACACCTGCCAAGCCCAGGAACGCTGAACCACCGACGACATCTGCGCCCCCAAACCCTTCCACCAATGTGAGAAGAAGTGTTGGCGAGTGGGAGGCAAATGCCACCAGCCCTAAAAGAAAATCAAAAAGTCCAACTGTAGACAAAAACACAGCTATAAGAACTCCTTCTCCTAAACCAGCAACTTCAGCAGCTACAATCACAGCCATACCACCTGGCACGAAGAAGGCGGCAAAAAGAGACCCTACGGCAAAACCCGGAAGAGCGGCGTTCTCGCCAAAACTAAACTTGACACAAATAGCGACGTCAAAAGAAAGGGCGGAACTAGCAAGCTCCTGGTTCGGTAAGGGTCATACGGCCCTTACCGAATCAAGAAACCTGAAAGGGGATTTGAAGGAGATACTAAAACAAGCCCTAAACACCCTACACAGGCTATACAAGGAAGCGGAGGCGCAGAACGCCGCCCCTCAAGGGAAACCGGAAAATGGTCAAAGGAAAGAGGAGGAGGAAGGGACAGGAAAGGAGGCACTCGGGCTCACCCTGGAAAAGGAGCTCAGAGAACATGCAAGGCTACTCCAACAAAACAGCCTTGAAATGGAAAAGTTGAGGGAAGTAATAACAAAATGCCAGGAAGACAAACCAACATACGCTAGTGCAGTAAAAACAGGCCAAAATGTAAGCTCTAACGAACAGACCACGCTGCATACTGTCATAGTGTCGTCGAAAGATGAAACGGAGACAGGAGATGAAATTTTGGATAAGGTTAGAAAAGCTGTCAACGCAAAAGAAGGTTGGGTCCAAGTAGAAAGGATAAGGAAAGCAAAAGACCGAAAAATAATTATGGGGTGTAAAAACAAGGAGGAAAGAGATAAGATTCGGAAAAGACTGGAGGAAAAATGTGAAACACTCACGGTGGAGGAAGTGAAAAACAAAGATCCTTTGCTTATCCTCAGAGACGTGCTTTCCATCCACTCGGACGAGGAACTGATGGACGCCCTGAGGAGGCAAAACAGGGCCATTTTTGAAAACCTCAGCAAAGAAGAAAATCGGCTGGAAATAAAATACAGACGAAGGGCAAGAAACCCTCACAACACACACGTCATCATCACAACCTCCCCCAAAGTCTGGAGCAGGGCAGTGGCCGCGGGGAAGATGAGAGTCGACCTGCAGAACGTTAAAGTGGAGGACCAAACCCCACTAGTGCAGTGCACTAAATGCTTATGCTTTGGGCACAGCAAACGTTTCTGCAGAGAAACCGTCGATCTCTGCGGCCACTGCGGTGGCCCACACCTGAGAAGTGAGTGTGCTGAATGGTTATCGGGAGTAGCCCCGACATGCAAAAACTGCTCCCACGCCAAACTCCACCAGGTAGATCATAACGCCTTCAGCTATCAGTGCCCCGTGCGTAAGCGCTGGGACACGTTAGCGCGCGCGGCAGTTGCATATTGCTAAGGTGGTCACACACAGCGGCGCCTCGTACACAGTTCTGCAGGCAAACCTCCAAAGGAAGAAATTGGCCACAGATGAGCTAATGCTTGAGGGCAGTGTGCGAGGCGCAGTTGCGGCACTAATCCAGGAGCCGTATGTTGGAGGGGGAAAAAGTATGAAGGACTACCGTGGAGTGAGAATCTTTCAGAGCAGCGGAGAGGGCACCACAAAAGCAGCAATAGCGGTATTCGACGAAAGTATAGATGTCATACCATACCCGAAATTTACAACACCAAATATCGTCGCTGTGGAAGCCCGGACCGTAGCCTGGAGGATGACACTGGTGTCCTTCTACTTTGAACCCGACCAACCAATAGAACCATACCTACATAAATTTCTCGAAATAGGAGAGGCCCTGGATTACAAACGGACCATAATCGGCGGAGATGCAAATGCGCGGAACACCTGGTGGGGTGGAACCAAAAGCGACAAAAGAGGAGACGAACTCCTGGCCACCCTCGATCAGCTGCAGCTCCATATTCTGAACACAGCGGAAAAGCCTACCTTCGACACAATCAGAGGCGGAACGAGATATACCAGCTACATCGACGTCACAGCGTGCACAGCCGATCTGTTGAACCGGGTGGGAGACTGGAAGATTGAGGAGGGCCTAACAAGCTCGGACCACAATAGCATAAAGGTTACCATCAACCTAGAGAAATCAAAAGGTACGCACATTACACCTACAACAAGACTTTACAATACTAAAAAGGCCAACTGGCAAACATTTCGTGAGAAATTAAGCCAGTTGACCAGGGAACACAATCTTACAATAAACACAATTGCAGGTATCACAGACACGACACAACTAGAACACGCAGCAACACTATACACCACACTAATTACACAAACATGCACACACACCGTACCAAAGAGGAAAAATAAAAACAAACTTACCCTGCCATGGTGGTCCGAGGAGCTCCGAAGGTTGAAGAAGGAGGTAGCCACCCGGAAAAACAGGATCGGACGTGCTGCGCCAGTCCGCCGTGCGAAGGTAGTTGCCGAGTACCTGGAAAAGAAAATGGAATATGAAACAGAAGCAAAGAGGACCCAGACATTAAGTTGGAAGCAGTTTTGTGAAAAGCAAGATCGTGAAAGCATGTGGGACGGCATATACAGAGTATTAGGTAGAACTCGGAGACGAGAAGAAGACCAACAAATCGTGGTAGAAGGCGAAATCCAAGATAACAAGAATTCCGTTAGGGTACTGGCAGAAGCCTTTTACCCGGAGGATGTGACAAACGAGGATAACGCCGAACACAAAGCCACCCGAGTTCAAGCCGAAACCATCAGCAACACACCCAGCCCCGAAGAGGAAGACGACCCACCGTTCACCCTAAGAGAGCTAAATAATGCAGCAAGCTCCTTTAATCCAAAAAAGGCACCAGGCTCCGACGGCTTCACAGCCGACATCTGCATGAACGCCATCTCTAATGACCCCGCGCTTTTCCTGGCGTTAATAAACAAGTGCCTGAAATTGAGCTACTTCCCTAAGCTGTGGAAGGAGGCCACAGTGGTGATCCTAAGGAAACCGGGTAAGGAGCATTATAATACGCCAAAATCATTACGCCCGATTGGACTGCTTCCCATCCTAGGGAAGATTTATGAGAAGATGTTGGTGGCGCGACTAAAATACCACCTTGTTCCCAACATGAGTACTCGCCAGTACGGTTTTGTGCCGCAGCGAAGCACTGAGGACTCCCTCTATGACCTAGTGAAACAGATCAGGAGAAACCTGACAAACAAGAAGATAACCACCTTGGTTTCACTGGACATAGAGGGGGCCTTCGACAGCGCGTGGTGGCCCAAAATCCGAGTGAGACTGGCAGAGGAAAACTGCCCCCCGAACATACGTCGCGTCATCAACAACTATCTCCAAGATAGGTACGTCAACGTCAGATACGCGGGGTGCGAACATCGAAGGGAAACGCGAAAAGGCTGCGTGCAGGGTTCGATCGGCGGTCCAATACTGTGGAATATTTTGTTGGACCCACTCCTTAAGGGCCTGGAAAGAAGGGGAGACTATGGCCAGGCCTTCGCAGACGACATCGTGCTTTTGTTCCACGGTGACACGGCCCTAGACATAGAGGGGAAGGCAAACTCCACTCTGGAATATGTGCGAGCGTGGGGTGTCGCAAACAAACTTAAATTTGCTCCGCAAAAGACCAACGTGATGGTGATCACAAATAAAATTAAATACGACACCCCACGCTTGAGCATGGGCGGGGTGGAGTTGGCAAATCAAAAGGAGATCAAACTACTCGGGGTGACGATAGACCACAAGCTCACCTTTAACTCGCATATTAACAACATCTCGAAAAAAGCAATAGCGTGCTTCAAACAACTGACAAGAGCAGCAAAGGTGAGCTGGGGTCTAAACCCCGAGGTAACAAGAACCATCTACACAGCGACCGTCGAACCCATAATTCTGTACGCGGCCAGTGTTTGGGCCCCCGCTGTCAAAAAAGTTGGGATCCGGAAAAAACTAGATCGTATCCAGAGGAGCTTCCTGCAGAAGATGTGCAAAGCGTACAAGACAGTGTCGCTGAATTCAGCGCTGGCCCTGACAGGGGTACTCCCACTCGACCTTCGCGTAAAGGAGGCAGCCTCTCTTTACGAGGCGAAGAGGGGGATGCCCCTGGTGGAGCCGGTCGGGAGGGAGATCGAGCGTAGAGCACCTACATCTGAAGCCCCTCACCCAGCGGAACAAATGGACCTCGAGCTCATTAGCCTGGTAGACGCAGAACAACTGAGTGAAAATAGCGATTACGCGTTACGTATATTCACAGATGGCAGCA
>OX453087.1:22500-25000 GCA_949699795.1 Spicauda simplicius
ACCTAACCTAACCTAACCTAACCTAACCTAACCTAACCTAACCTAACCTAACCTAACCTAACCTAACCTAACCTAACCTAACCTAACCTAACCTAACCTAACCTAACCTAACCTAACCTAACCTAACCTAACCTAACCTAACCTAACCTAACCTAACCTAACCTAACCTAACCTAACCTAACCTAACCTAACCTAACCTAACCTAACCTAACCTAACCTAACCTAACCTAACCTAACCTAACCTAACCTAACCTAACCTAACCTAACCTAACCTAACCTAACCTAACCTAACCTAACCTAACCTAACCTAACCTAACCTAACCTAACCTAACCTAACCTAACCTAACCTAACCTAACCTAACCTAACCTAACCTAACCTAACCTAACCTAACCTAACCTAACCTAACCTAACCTAACCTAACCTAACCTAACCTAACCTAACCTAACCTAACCTAACCTAACCTAACCTAACCTAACCTAACCTAACCTAACCTAACCTAACCTAACCTAACCTAACCTAACCTAACCTAACCTAACCTAACCTAACCTAACCTAACCTAACCTAACCTAACCTAACCTAACCTAACCTAACCTAACCTAACCTAACCTAACCTAACCTAACCTAACCTAACCTAACCTAACCTAACCTAACCTAACCTAACCTAACCTAACCTAACCTAACCTAACCTAACCTAACCTAACCTAACCTAACCTAACCTAACCTAACCTAACCTAACCTAACCTAACCTAACCTAACCTAACCTAACCTAACCTAACCTAACCTAACCTAACCTAACCTAACCTAACCTAACCTAACCTAACCTAACCTAACCTAACCTAACCTAACCTAACCTAACCTAACCTAACCTAACCTAACCTAACCTAACCTAACCTAACCTAACCTAACCTAACCTAACCTAACCTAACCTAACCTAACCTAACCTAACCTAACCTAACCTAACCTAACCTAACCTAACCTAACCTAACCTAACCTAACCTAACCTAACCTAACCTAACCTAACCTAACCTAACCTAACCTAACCTAACCTAACCTAACCTAACCTAACCTAACCTAACCTAACCTAACCTAACCTAACCTAACCTAACCTAACCTAACCTAACCTAACCTAACCTAACCTAACCTAACCTAACCTAACCTAACCTAACCTAACCTAACCTAACCTAACCTAACCTAACCTAACCTAACCTAACCTAACCTAACCTAACCTAACCTAACCTAACCTAACCTAACCTAACCTAACCTAACCTAACCTAACCTAACCTAACCTAACCTAACCTAACCTAACCTAACCTAACCTAACCTAACCTAACCTAACCTAACCTAACCTAACCTAACCTAACCTAACCTAACCTAACCTAACCTAACCTAACCTAACCTAACCTAACCTAACCTAACCTAACCTAACCTAACCTAACCTAACCTAACCTAACCTAACCTAACCTAACCTAACCTAACCTAACCTAACCTAACCTAACCTAACCTAACCTAACCTAACCTAACCTAACCTAACCTAACCTAACCTAACCTAACCTAACCTAACCTAACCTAACCTAACCTAACCTAACCTAACCTAACCTAACCTAACCTAACCTAACCTAACCTAACCTAACCTAACCTAACCTAACCTAACCTAACCTAACCTAACCTAACCTAACCTAACCTAACCTAACCTAACCTAACCTAACCTAACCTAACCTAACCTAACCTAACCTAACCTAACCTAACCTAACCTAACCTAACCTAACCTAACCTAACCTAACCTAACCTAACCTAACCTAACCTAACCTAACCTAACCTAACCTAACCTAACCTAACCTAACCTAACCTAACCACTGCTTTGCAAACGTCTAACCTACCACATAGATAAAAACAATCTTTCAAATTCCCTTCAGTTTGGTTTCAAAGAACAGACTTCCACCGTAGACGCACTATATAAAGCAATCAGTAAAATACAAGAAGCCAAAAACAACAAAAATCAAGTAATAGCAATCTCACTAGATATAAAAGCAGCATTTGATAACGCTTGGTGGCCGATACTTTTCAAAAGATTAAAACACATCAATTGTCCTAAAAATATTTACAAAATCATCCTCAATTATGTACAAGATCGACATGTCATCCTAAACTACGCCGACGCCACAGTATCCAAGCAAATGAGCAGAGGGTGCATACAAGGGTCTGCATGTGGTCCCCTGTTCTGGAACCTCATTCTGGACGACCTCTTCGATACGCAACTACCAGAGGGGTGCCACATGCAGGCCTTTGCCGACGATGTTTTGCTCATAATCCAAAGCAAAAAAACATCAGATTTGCAATACATAGCAAACAAAGCTCTTAAAGCAATATCCAATTGGGGAACAGAAGCAAAGCTCTGTTTCGGTCCTGACAAAACCCAAGCAATCTCGTTTACACCAAAAGCAAAAGCAGCAATAATCAACTTAAATGGTATAGAAATAAAATTCATAGACGAAATAAAAA